>PVKM010004004.1:0-53765 GCA_004027735.1 Carollia perspicillata | reverse complement strand
ATCCATTTCAATCCCTGTCTGCACCAAAGATTAGTACTACTTATTACCAAATGGGGAAGTTTTGATCTGCAAATTCATTAGCTGTGATAAATTTTTTTTTGATATGAGGTTCCAATTACAATTCCATAAGAGAAAACTGTAAATTGTAATTGCTCTGGAAAAGCTCAACTCTTGCAGAGATGCCCAGGGGGCTTATAAAGATAGGTCAAGGTCCGCCAAACCAGAATCATGAACAATTGAATAAATATCTTCAATAGGATTGAAAAACAATTAAGTCCACAGGGTTAGGTCCCTGTTTTATGTAGCCAACAGGCCAGTTTTGAGCACAGACTAAAATGAAAAGTGATATTTTTCCACACTGGGAAAGTTTCAACAAGTCAGACTAAAAGCTGACCTGACGTCGCACTTTCTTAGATGACTTAAAATGTGCTCAGATTTGGAAAATCATACGAAAAGTTGACCAAATCGCTGTTCACTTATTTTCCTTCATTTAAGATATCAAATTCTAGGCTGTGTTAACAGAGCCAGCTTGACACAGGATTATGACAATAAATACCACGGGGCAAATGCATTTGGAAGAGCAAGAGGCAATCTGATAAACTGAATGTTTTCTGCTCAACCAGCACAGTAACGTTCACATACACACTGCCATAAACTACAAGAACCAGAATTATTCTTGAGAAGTCATTTCGCCTATTACCCTCAAGGCAGCATTACAACAGGAATTTTAAAACATTACACGAGTTTAGGGCAAAGAAACTGGCTGTTCCTTTGTGCCCAGAGATTGTACTACACACATAATTCAGGCAATAATGAGATTCACATGGCCACACGTGTCCTTGGCACAGAGTAACAGCTCACCGACTGCATAATTTATAGTGTCAGAAATTAAGACTTTAATAGAATTTAAGATTTAATAGCAATTTAAGATTTTACTAGCATTAATATAGAATGTCTTCCTGTCATTCACGATACTTTCAAATTACAATCAGCGAGCAACATGACCAGAAATACTAACTACTACATTTTCTCACAGTTCCAAGTATAATTAATCATTTTCAACGTGGCCTACATTTCTACAAGACGAAGCTTTAAAATATTGAGACAGGGTGCGCTCACGGTGACCACTCATGTGGGAGCTGATTCACGGCCGGGAGGAGACCGACTTGTTTCACTGTAATAGACACACACTTCGGGGAAAGGAGAGTGAAAAGCCTTCTGAAGTTTTGTTTGCAGAATTATATGCTATGTTTCTGGGAGTGTACACACACACATTTGCATGCACTTTTCGCTATTATGAGGCAAATGTAAGACGACAAAAAAGGAGACTGTCACTGTCTGATGACTTTGTAAACGTTTATGAGATATTTATCCAGTCTTCAATCAAAATATAAAACAAGGCCATCACTGATATGTAACAAATAGTAAACCAAACAGAAAAACAGGAACATATGAAATAAGGCCATTGCCCTATAATATATACTTACCATTATTTATATAAATGTTTAAGAACCACCATTTCTGTGAGCAGCCAATCATTTCTAAGGATGGGAACAAAAACTAAACACTTCCGAGGAGTTTCAGGACCAGGGCTACATTTTTCATTAGTGATTAATATTCAGTTACTATTTTAAGCAAAACATATAATTTCAGCGATGTGAAGTTTTATTTGAAGGTATGTATAGCAGAAACCCATTAATTACAGTATGTTTTGCTTGATGTAGCAAGTTACAGAGTAGACAAAAATTTAGAAATTGGCAAGTTTAAATGAAAAGATGCTTTAACAAATTTCACTGATTTAAATCTGATTAGCTTGGGCTTTAAGTTAACTTCAACATGCAGCTACCCTTGTGATACAAAGGGTTATGTTGGCTTAAATTACCAGGTTTTTTAAAACAAAAATGCAATGCATTTTTATTATATTAAATAAAGCGATACAGTATTCCTTTATTTCTTCATTAACTTCATTTTATTTTTTACTTATTTGTATATTTAATTATGATGTGTACAGTACTTTAGAATTTAAAATAAGATCTTTCTTTAAAGTAAACTCTGGTGATAAGAAAATTCCTTATTACTCACGAATACTGGTGAAGGTTTTATTGGTTTTACTACGTTAAGTAAATGGCGTTTAAATTAACTTCCACTGTTTCTTGCTGTTCAACTTTAGCACTGTGTATTTGGTGAACCTGGGAAATGTGCAGAATGGTGGTTTTTCACAGGAACAGGGAGGAAAGTTGAAAAGCTCTGGAAACAGAACAACTATATTTCGTTTCAGTCTACTTCAGTATTAGGTTCAGAGCAAAACTGGCACAGGGCTTGCAGAATTGATTTTAAATGCCCTTCTCTATAATTATGGTTAGCATATGCAGGAAGATGTGCTTCCCAAAACTTACATTTTTACATTAGCCATGGGTTCTAGGAATCGTTCTTTTCCTGAGTTGAGGATTTTGGATCAAATTACAGGTGTATGTGGAACTTCTGCGAAAATTGACATTACCATAAAATATGGTATTGGAATGGGCATGTGTAAATGATTTCACTTGGCAAATTTTAGGCGATAAAAAGTATAAAGGTGTCTTCTGTGCTCTCAGTGTAAGGGAATCATATCAAGGATGTGAGAGAATATTCGAACAGAAAAATGATGAAAGCTGAAATTGAAAGCCAAGACTAGAGATTAAACAGCATAAAAATGATAGAGATTAAAATTTGTTTAAATGCTTGTGGTCCTGTGAAGTTTCTGTAACATCTTTATGCTACTAGTGGTTTTACCTGAAATGACTGCCAAAGTGAAAACTCCATGCACTAAACACCTACTTCCAGAGACAATGCATCCTGCTTTTCTGGAGATGGAATTTGTTGTGTGTTTTTTTAAACTGCTCTGCTAAATGAATGACTTAGCAAGCATGGAACCTTCCCAGGAAATGATTGCTTAGATTACATTATGGAAACTCCAACTGCCAGCAAGTCTTTAAACATTTAACAGGACTCTGAAAGAATTTCCCAACAAGGCATACAAATTTTCTTCATTAGTAAAGCTAGGAAACAGAGGGCAAAAAGTTGCCTTCACTTAGAGTTTACTTGTCATTTACATAGAGATCTAACATCAGGTTTCCTGAGAGACAAAAGTCACTTCACATAAAACATGACTCAAATAAATAAATAAATAAAACAATAAAAATGTCTCCAATGAAAGCTTCTGCAGTATTTTTATATATAAAGCTTGTATTCTGCCTTTTATTTTTTCCTTTTTATTGAGTTTATTGGGGTGACTAAATTTATTAACTAATATTCATTTTGCAGCCCCTTGAGTTAAAGAGAAACAAAAAAGTACAGAACACTTTAGCATGTATGTTGACAAATCTTTGTAGAGCTGTTTCAATCATCGGATGATAAGCTTCCAAGGGAAGGATGGTGTCTTAAAATATTTGTCCTCTATATAAAAAATAAGCATTGCTTGAACTCGTCAGAATGAATGTTTTCAGGGAGTAAATGCATGAGAATAGACAGAAGAGACATTCCAATAGAGATATTAAAAATATAGACCATAATATAAGCCTTTCAGTAATTTAATGTTACATGGACTGTAACTTTGACCTATTTGCTCTGTAGGGAACATACAATTGGCTACAACTACAACTGCTCTTTGAACTGATCTGCCTGACCCTCACCCTTATTTGGCATATCCAACATGAATCTGTGTAAAACTCCTCTGCTCTGGAAAGAAATAGGTGGCAAGCTCAAATACCTGCAGCCTGCTGATATTAACAGGGAGCCCATCGATGTCAGGGATGTGATGGAGAATGTTGTAGACTGTAATAAATCAGATAGGATGGGCTCAATATAAAAGGGGGCGCAGTGCTAGAATACTGCTCATTGTGGCCACGTGAGTAGGTAAGCCCAGTGCTTCCAGACCTTAGTTTTTCAACAGAAGGAAAAAAATCCCATTGTTTTATGAAATAACTATTTTTAAATGCAGGCAACCCTAAAAAAATTCCTATGTGCCAAACTCTTTCCATAGCACTTCACATGCTTCATTCATGTTAACCCTATGACCCGTGTTATGATCCGCATGTTACAGATAAGGAAACTGAATCTCAAGAAAGTTCAATCATTTGTCCAAGACCACACAGCCCATAAGTACCAGAACTATGAATTCAGGTAGTCTTTCTCTAGAATCTAGACTAGATGATAATAATGATTTCTCCCTCCTTAGTCCCTCCCAGCTCTCCCGTTCCCTGGTTTTATACCAATATAAAAATAGAAAGTATTTTTTTCCCCTCATTTAAGACATGAAGGAAGAGTTCATAGGAGACAGTGAGAATAGTTAATAGTATATTCTCACGCCCAAATGCAATGTGAAAACATTGTGAATCCTTTAACCTTGACCTATAGAACAGACTTCCAACCAGCTTGCCTGTGCTCAGAGGACAGCATATGAGTCATGCATGTTTTCTAGAACATAATGACTAACTGAATAAACAGCTTCTATTGTATAAGCATCACTGAATTGGCTGCAGACTTTCCTATTCAGGGGCTGTTAAGTTTAAAAGATACCAGCACAACTATGCGAAAATAAATGCAACCAAACACTATTCCTTTATTCCAGAAGTCTGAAGATATCTAGCATTCTGGACGGACATTCAAAGACCCATGCCGACAGAACGGGACCTTACGTTAGTTCTCTCCTACTGCCATCGAGACAGATCTGACTGAACAAGTGTTTCTCGTGGCAGATCCTACCTGAAAGCTCGATTAAGGTGCTGCAGGATGTAGAAAGACTGTAAATACTACTCTCTGTGTCCAATGACTTCACTGTCCAATGAACTTACTTCTGAACACGACTGTCACTATCAACAATAACGTGCTCTTTTGCATGGTTCTGCCTTATTATTCCGATTTCAGTTCACGTACCACTTTCCCCAAGAGGCCTCCGGGTCTCCTAACTTATTGACCATTCCCCGTTCATGCTTTGTTCCTCTCTGCACATCATCTTGTCTCTTCCTGAGTCCCTACTGCAGCTGCAACTTATTTACTTATTTGCTTGTAGGGTTTTTTGCTTGTAGGGTTGCTTGTAGGGTTTTTTTTAAACTATATCCCTTCAATGGAATATAATAAGTTTCATGCAGAGAGGATCTTAACTATTTTGTTCATCATGGTATCACCAACTTCTGCAATACTGTTTCACACAGAATGAGTGCCCGTGCGTGTGTGTGTGTGTGTGTGTGTGTGTGTGTGTGTGTGACAGTTTGAAGAAAAGATAAACCACATCGCTGGTGGAGGCGAAGGGGTCATACAGAAAAGGAGTTTCCTGAAGAAGAGATGTTTGGTGTGGACACTGAAGTAGTCTTGCCATGCAAAGGCCATGTTGAGTATTATCAGCCTTTAAATTCTTTTTAAGACAACTCAGCCCTCCCAATCTTCAGGCTGCTCAGACATTTCTTTTATATACTCTGAAACCTGTTTATCCTACTTGGGAATGATTAATGAACCCCACTCGCAGTCACTGCTAGTAAAACATCATTGTGAATGTTCAGCGTGATGCTTGCTGACTACTTTCAGAAAGAAAAAGAAACAATCAGCTCCTTTCCACAACATTTAGATGAACACACTACCCCTGACGGGGAAGTCAGGGAATTTCCAATACAGACCAGTTCTTGGGCAACAGACACGTCTGAAGACCCCCGGGGAACAGAGTTCACATGAGAATGCCCATGTTCCCATGTCCTGTAATTCATGGAGGAGAGGGTAGGGTGTTTGGTGAATTTCAAATTGTATAAAGCTGTTCTGATTCTACATTCCTTGAACTACCTGCCCAGTGTGCAAGATAAATGAGACTGGCCCTTCAGTTGGATACTCTATATACATAACATAAATAAGAGCTAACTGACATTTTATTCATAATGAAGAAAGCATTCCTAGAGGGTGGGGGGGGGGAATCATGCCCCTTGCTTAGTGATGGCTGCTGTATTTTATTTACGGTGGAGAATCCATTTTTTTAATGTTTGTAGCAATTTGGGAAAGCTTTCACCATAATAACATATAATCTCATTAAAAATACAAGGTGATCTGGATTTGCTGAGTGCTGAAGTTGTCTTGAAAGCTACATTAACTTTTATATTATTTTATTCTCTTTAAGTAAATAGAAATGAGCACAAATGAACCTTACTATTTTAAGTGATGTACCCTTTGCAGGGAAAGCACAAGAACTGTTAGCGAATTGTTGCAAATTACAGGCATTGTTCTTTCAAAATGTCAGTTACCAACATCCTACAAATCTGTGGGGTAGTGGAGGAAAAAGGAGACATAATATAAGAATGAGTACCTCTCTTTTTACTTGAAGGTAATGCAATCTTAAAAAGCATGCTGCACAAAAAAGGAGCATTTTGACAGAGGAAGAAAATAACTTTTCATGTCAACTTCTACTGCGGGGTTTTCAAATGTCAGACTTGGTCTTCACACAGAATGTGAACTCGGTGGCAAACAGATTACGTGGCGATATCAACAATAGCAATTTGAGGGACATATATTTTGATAGTATTTGATTCTGCCTAGAACTGACAGGATCCTGGCCTGGTTTTATGAGTTCATGGGAAAGTTGAATGAAATAATCTGGAAAAAGGTTGTCCCATTGACTGCTTCATTGGAGACAAGGAGAAGCTGGAAAAGCATGCCAGGAACAGTCCAAGGCTACAAAGGTTGGAGCCTCTCCCTTCAAAAGTGGCCCATAGGGGTAGCTTCAAAGGGACTGACAAGAAGTTAGCCTGCACTGGCCGTGGGGGACAGGACGCAGTGTGTGTTTACGAGTACACACGCTTCTGAAACAACAGGGCAGAACCGAAGACCGCCTTTTAATGCAGCTCAGTCAAAAACAGGAGAGGAAAAAGAAGAGATGTTTTTCCTTTAACTACCAAAAACATTTTGAGTTTTAAAAATAGAAAAGTACTAACTCAATGAAATCATATCACTCAGTGGTATTTTCAGTGCACAGCTACAGTGAAATAGATGTCATGCCAAACAGGGCCATTTGGAGAAAGAGATACATTTGTTCATAAACTTTGGACATTGTTTTTAGCTTACATTTCACTATATTTATTATCAAAATGGCAACTCTTTCACTCTTTTTGAGAAGGGAGAGAATTCATCTGACAAATAGAACCAAATATCAGAAAACTGTGTATAATGGATCAAGTAAAATAATATGCCTAAATATTTCTCCAACAGATAAAGCTTTAGAAGCTGAATTACTTCTGATTTCTAAAAGTCTAATTTATAGTACCAATTCATCTTCTACCTTATTCATGCCTCAGTATTATCTGTTCTACACAAACCTTTATTACTTTATTTATTTAGGATAGGGACATTCTTGAGGACACATAAGCTCTCCATGGAAACAGAAGCAATCTTTTTCCATATTACTCAGCTAGGAGCTCAGTAGCCATGACTGGTCAGGAATTAAAGGGGGCAGGAGTGAAATCGGCCAGGTCTGGCATGACATCAGACGGCTACGTGGCGATTAAGCCGATGACTATTGCTGCTAACAAGGTGGGGAGAGTGGGGGCACTGTTTTATATCTGAAGGTGGAAAGTGACGTTTTCTGTCTTCAGGAATGGCTTGTGGGGAGTGTTATGGAAGCCACATACCTTTCCTGAGGAGAGCACAGGACCTCCAGAGCCTTCACTAAAGATCCATGTGTTCCTAAGACCTACACGTGTATCAGTGCAAGGAAGCAGTACATGATGCCCCCGTGCCCCAGCAGAGTTCAGGAGAACTCTCCCGCAGCGTGCTCATTTAGAATTGCACATCTGGAAGTCTCTGCTCACAGCACGAATGCACGCATGACAAAGCAGCAACTCTGAAGGAAGCGGGCAACAGCTGATCAGCAGCACAGGAACAGCAGACCACACGGTCTCACTTGTACTGCAGGCCTCCTTCCCCACACACCCGCCACCACACTCCTGACTCTCAGGGGTGGAGCAGTGTGGGTTAAGGAATTCTGGGATCTCTCTGTGCTCTGAAAGTATGCACTGCCCAGGTTTGAATCTGGAAAACTAGTTTACACAATCATCAGAAGAAATCTTGCAATATCTGGGAAATGTATTACATGGATGTCATGGTGCATATTTAAATGGAAAAATTACTTCTTAATTTAGATGAATCACCAGGATTCCTGGAACTCCAGAACACAAGAGTAACAATTAAAGTCTCTACTGCTAGATAGACTTTTGTTACTTTGGAAAACATCCTGGAAAATATTCATTTGGCCAGAAATATCATCATAGTTTCATTCAGGATTAGAAATAGCTATTTTTTCAGCATTGGTTCATTTGAAAAGAATCTACCTTGACTATTATAAAGCGTATCAGGATCATGTCAAGTTATAAATTGAAAATGCAATACGGGTATTCTTTTATCTTCATTATTATTTTTAAATGAACAAAAGCAATAAATAAATAAATGAGTCATTTTGGAAGGAAGGAAGTATGTAGCCGAGAGTTCCTATTAATACAATACTTGCCACTTTAATTAAATGTGAGTCAGTAAACCTTATGTGGAAATAATAGCAGTTCATGTCAAATTATTATTTATAAAATATGTACCCTAACATAAAGCATTAAATTGAATACTGTCTAACTTTCATAACAACTAAAGGGAGCAAAAAAAGTGAGCACATGAAATAGTCGAACAAAGGGAAAACTTTTGCAATGAGCAATTTATTTCCTAATAATTTCTATAAGGCAGTCTGAATATTACGAATTACTAAAAAGACTATTAGGCTAGAAACATATAATTTCCCCAAAAACAATGCAATGCCCTTTAGCCCCAAAGCTATAATAGTACATGCTCCTTAAGGATATTTAAAAACATCTAAAATGAGTTTAGTAATGTTCTTAAATTAAAACAAAATTCCATGAGCCCTAACACATCTTAGAAAAGCTGTCATCAATTGTACCCTGTGGTTGCAAAGGACACTAGTGTTTTATATTCTGCTTCACGTTCTATCTTGACTTTTTCTTCCTTGCCTCAAGAAAAGACCATTTTCCTCAATAATTTGACAAAAATATTATGTTTAATATGCTCATGTTCACTTATTTTCAACAGTTTATATATAATAAGAGAATGAATGAAAATACTGCCTCTGTATTAAAATGTTAGCATGGGAAATGACATCAAAAACACACACACATAAAATGGAAAATATACTTCCATCATAGATTATTAGACACAGGACTCTTATTATAGCATATAAAAATCTAAGAAACCAATGGTCATGTCAACAGAAAAAGAGACAGACAACTCACCATAGGTGAAATACAAATAGTCAATAAATATATGAAAAGTTATTTATCGCCCAATAAAAATAATATTTAGGTAGAGATAAGATTTCCTATCAAATTGGTGCCAAAACACCTTTTAAAATATTGTTAAAATGTCTTATTGGGAAGAGTATGTGGAAATAGAAACTCTCATACACCATCCTCCTTTAAATAGACTGATTTAAAGTTTTACCGCTTTTTGAAGAACTATTTGGCCAAAAAAGAGGTAAAAACTCTTTAGTCATTTGACTTCTGAGAACATAACCTACTAATTCATTCAGAAATCCTTATTGAGAAACCTACTAATACTTTTTAAAATGTGCAAAAAATACATACAAGGATGCTTATTTCACATTGTTTAAAATAAAAGAATGAAAACCCGATCAGTAGATTAAGTAAATTGGTATGTATCGTTGTGATGTACTCCCAGGGAGCTGTGACGAAGACACAGAAGCACTAGGTTCGTTTGTCTGCACATGGTCCATTTGTGTGAGCTCCATGAGGCCAGGGCATTGGCCTGAGCTTGTACATTTTTGCACCTTACGGTTACGAACATGCTGAACACAGACAATGGCCACATTTCTGTAACAATTCTGTATAGCTCACCCAAATGTCACTAAAATATTTCTCTAAAAATTTCATCAGATTTTATGCATCATTTTCTTCCAAGACATTTATAAAGAGATAAAAAACAAATCTGTTACCTTTTCAGCAAAGTAGGTATAAACAAGTTCAAGAGCAAAAGCTTAGGCAGAAAACGCATCCTGTTTCTATCAGGACCTATCGTGTAAAGGCCTGTTGCCTTTAAGTCGTGCGACTTCCACAGAAAAGCAGACTTCTTGTCAGTCCTCCTTTACACAATCTGTCCCTGGCTTGATTCCCAAAGATAATTTGAAGGGAGAGATACTACTTCACATTTAAAATTATATCTGGAAGGCACTGTCAATTACAAAACTTAAATTCACAAGAATGTTAAGAATTACATTTCTTGAGCTTTCAACCTGGACTTTTCTAGGTAGGGAACACTTTAAACTAGGATAATTTTTCTAAACACAGGAATTTACTATTATTGAAGCAGATTTCTTCATTTTACATCTTATAAATCAAGATATCTTGACTTACCAATTTTATTTCACCCAGAATACATTCTGGTTGTGTTTTCATTCACTTCCTTTGTTAGAGTTACCTTAACAAGATCATTTAGAATAAACACTAATAATGTATCTGAAATTTACAGTCTCACGAGGGAAAATAATGATATGTCAACTGTCAATTTCCAAGAGATACAGAAATAAAGAAAACTAAATATTTACGTGTCAATTGGGCAAAACAACTTATCATAAGAAGAGCACCTCTGTATACTCTCCTTTAGTGCCTGACCTGAATGTCTTCTCTCTATGTCCAGGTTATTAACTGCTTAAGATAAATAAAAGGCCGATTTTGGAGGAGGACTTAATTAAAACCTTTGTGAAGGAAATTTGTGTCTTTTCCATATATAAGTTCTTTTCGGATTGGGACCTTGAGATACCCACTTGAATAGCATCCTTTAAAAAATAATTAGATGGTGGTAATACATTAAGGAATAAAAGTTCCTTTCTTGAAAAAGTTATATTCATTTTCAGACAGTTCTTGTTCCATTCCTTACTGTGCCAACCAAAATCTGTGTATTGAGATGGTGACCTCAGTTTACATGGTTCTGTGCTACCTGGCATTAGGACACAGTTCCAACACGCATGCATTTCAGTTTACACGCTACTGAGGAAAGTGAGTGCCGACTTCCAGTCTGCTCAAAATTTCACAGGAAAGACACCGATGGAGTGGAACCAGGTCATCTGAGGGCAAACTTTCATCTAACAACTCGAGATCTTTTACTCCAATGCCTGCACTGCTCTGTCTACTTGAGGACTTACGAAAACCTGAACAATAACAAGAAAAGACAACAACCAAAGTCTGTTCTTTCTGCAGTTGAATAGAATGGATTTTAGGTTCAATTTTTAAGAATTATAGCTGACATACAATTTTAAGCTATACTCTGACCTGATGGTTCTCATAGCATTAATGCAGATGACGGACGACACCCTACTTTTAAAATCTTGGTTTGCAGAAGACGGTAAGCACGCCCTGCACCAGGCACATTCGGTACATACCTCAACGCCGGGACTCAGAGGAGACTGAAAGGCGGAGTTGTGAGAGCAAAAAGCAGGCAAAGGAGCAGAACAGAGGGAGGAAAAAGACAAGACAAAAAAAAAAAAAGAAGAAGAAAACCAGTGTTATTGGAGGAATGCAATGCATATTATTCAATCATGTTTTATATAGGTCTGTTTTCAAGAAAAAGCAAAATCTTATACTAATCAGTCTTTGTGGCCACAGAAACATCTGACTTTGGAATGACTCTGTAACATTTCAATGGAACAAGAGACACAAACTCAAGGTTGCAAAAAAATTACTGTTGTGAACCGGGAGAAGCAAAAAATAAAGCTACTTATCACACATGTCAGGAATGACAAGACGGTTCTCTCACCTTGTTGAAAATAAATTATAGTCAGAATGAAGCATTTTTGACCTTTGAGTGAAAGATGAGATTTTTTCACAATAATTTATCCTCTCAATGGGAAAAGAAAGGAAAAGGTCATCAAAGTAATCAAATGTCACACAGTTGTTATCTGCCTGCAGGCAAGAATAAGCTGTTGAATAATCAGTTTCAGTCAGTGGTTTACAAATCTGGAAAGTCCAATGGTGGGTTAGACTCATAACGACAGAAATATGCCACTGTGCATTTTTGCTCATTTTGGAGTCTTTGCCATGTATCATTGTTTTCTGTCTGATTTCATTCAAGTTTGAAATATAATTCAAAAATGAAAAGGTTATTCTGGATTTTTTAAAAAGGAGAAGGAGTATCAATGAAGACAATATGAGAAAAATCTTGGTTAAGTAGACATGACATATTTGGTAATTTATATGGAATATGTTCATTTTTTTTCTATCCCTGCTTCCTGAAGCTTTTTTGAGCAACTCTCTCTTTTAACTAGAAAACAAATCAAACCTAAAATATGGCTGACTCTTTTTCATAACCAAAATACATGACTGTGTTTTGAAATCAGCGCTATTTCTTGTGTGGATTAAACTTTTGCACACTACTTCTCGTTGAGTACCCAGAAAACTCGTTGCCTACTATCCAATAATATAATTTCTAGAACCCCACTTTCTTTTAATTGATTGATAAGAATCTCAGAGCTAAATTAAATTATCAATTATTTTGATATAATATTTTTATTTTTCTCACATGAGCAGTAATAAAAAGGCCTAGTGAACTTATTACTTGATACGTATTTGTTCCTAGCTTTTAGCTATTATGAATAAAGATGTTAAAAACATGCTTGTAAGCATACCATTCACATTAACACCCTTCAGAAATGAAATACCTAGATATAAATCTAACCAAATGTGAATAAGTTCTATATGGAAAACCACAAAATTCTGATGAAAGAAATCAAAGAACTAAATAATAAGGAGATGTGAATGGATAGGAATACTCAATATTGTTAAGATGTCCATTGTTCCCAACTCGATCTACAGATTCAATGCAATCCTAACCAAAATTCCAGCAAGTTATTTTATAAATATCAGCAAAGTGATTCTCAAGTTTATATAGTGAGGCAAAAAACCTGGAATAATCCAAATGATGTTGATGGAAATAAACCAAGCTGGAAGACTGACATTGTCTGCCATTAAGACTTACTATAAAGCTGCAATAATCCAGACACTGTGGTACAAGTGAAAGATCACACAAACAGATCAATGAAACAAAATAAACGGTTCCAAAGTAGAGTTCCCAAACTATAACCGACTGATCTTTGACGAAAGAGCAAAGGCCATAAAACAGAGGAAAGACAGTCTCTTCAAGTGGTGATGGAGGTAATGGACATGGCATACCCCAAAAACCAAATCAGATACAGACCTCATGCACGTCACAAAAATTAACTCTAAATGGTTCATAGGCCTGAACATAAAACACAATACTATAAAACTCCTAGAACACAGCACAGGAGAAAACTTAGATGACCTTGGGTATGACGATGCCTTTCTAGGTAGAAAACAAAAGACATACTATGAAAGAAATAATTGATAAGCTGGACTCCAATAAAATTTTTAAAAAACTTCTGCTCTTCAAAAAACAATGTCAACAGAATTAGAAGACAAGCTACAAACTGGAGGAAATATCTGCAAAAGACACATTTACTAAAGGATTATTAACCAAAATATAAAAAGAATTCTTAGAACTCAACAACAAAACATACCCAGCTTAAAAATGGACAAATGACCGTCACAGACATCTTATTAAAGAAGGTATACAGATGGCAAGCAAGCCCATGAAGAGATATTCCACATCAAATGTCATGAAGAAAATGAAAATCATAACATCAATGGTAGACCATTATTCACTTATTAGACTTATTAGAATGGCTGAACATCAGAACACTGACAGCACCAAGCGCGGACGAGGACGCGGAGCAATAGGTACTCACACCCACTGCTAGTGAAAATTCAAAATGGTACAGCCACTTTGGAAGACAGTTTCTTACAAAACCGAACACACATACTCCTACCATAAAATCCACCAGTCATGCTCCTTGATACTTAGAGGAGCTGAAAACTTCTATCTACACAAAAAACCTGCACATGGAGGTTTACAGGAGCCTTATTCGAAACTGTCAAAACTGCAAAGCCACCAATATGTTCCGAAGTAGGTGAATGGATCAACTGTAGCACATCCAACAATGGGAAGTTAATCTGCACTAAACATAAATGAACGATTAAGCCATGAAAAAACATAGATAAACCCTAAATGCACATCACTAAGTGAAGGCAGGCAATCTGAAAAGGCTACGTACTGTATGATTTCAAATATGTGACATTCTGGAAAAGCCAAAACAATGGAAACAATAAAAAGATTAGTGGTTGCCAGGTGGGGGATGGAGGGGAGGAGGGATGAACAGGCAGAGAACAGAGGATTTTCAGGAGAGTGAAAATTCTCTGTCTGATACTATAATAGTGAATGCATGCCATTATACATTTATCTAAACCCATAAAATGTACAACACTGAGAGTGAGCCCTAAAGTAAACTACAGATTTTGGGTGATTGTGACGTGTCTGTGTCTGTTCATCAGTGGTAACAAATATACCACTTTGGTGAGTGGTGTCGATCCTGGGAGAGACCATGCATGTGTTGGGGCAGGAGTACATGAGAAATCTGGGTACTTGCTTCTTGATTTTTCAGTGAACCTGTAACTGCTCTAAAGAATAAAAAAAAGGTGAAGGGATTAAGAAGTACAAATTGGTAGTTACAAAACAGTCACAGGGATATGCTGGGAACCCCCCTGCCTAGTTTCAGAAGCTGTGACCCCCCACGGCTAAGGCTGAGTCAAGAGACCTTGGGACCGTAAGCCACTAAGGAGACAGAGCTTATCTTCCTGGCAGGAGCACTGCCTCTGCCCACTTTACTTCACCTTGCTTGGCCCCAGAGGGATGACTGGTTAGCCAATGATGGATAAGATTCCTCAAGGAAGGGATGGCCTAAGACAGGCACGGACATGAAGGGGTTCCAGGACTTGAGGGGCTACAGAAAAAGGGGGTGATGGACCCTCACACCTTGGCTTTGACAGAACCCGAGTCCCCATTTTGTCTGTAAGAAGTCTCCTATCTCTTGGTTGCCTTCTTCCCCTGCCTGACTTAAACCTGAAACAATGCTGGGGGGCGGTGCAGCCCTGGGCAGGAATGGGTGGTTCCCTGGGGAGATCCAGCCTAAGAAGGAATGCATAAAATCCTGTGAAAAACTGCTTTGCTAAGAATGCCCCCGATTTTCTGATAAGGGTCCAAGCATGAAATGAGTTTGTTTCCCAAAGTTTTATAGCCCTTTAGCTATCACACCCTGACTCAGAATAAGCCCTTGTAGTTCTTTGTATGTTATCTATTGCTTGATCCTTACTGCCTGACAATGATTGATGAGCTTTACCTGTTTTCCTGAACAAATTGAACCCAATAAAATCCCACTGAGGAACAGGCTCCTGGCCCTTCTCCTTTGAGAGATTAGCCATCTTTCCTCCCCAAGCAGATCATGTCTTGGTAGACTTATTCTTATCTGTGACAGCCAGTGGGGAGGCTGTCAGTGGGGGAGCCCCTCCCCCCACAGGGATGTAAAGTACAGCATGAGGAACACAGTCAATACTATTGTAATAACTATGCTTAGTGTCAGGCGAGTATTAGACTTACCGGGGGGATCATCTTGTAAGTCATATAAATGTCTAACCTGAACTTAATATAACAAATTATGTCTTTAAAAATAAATTAAGTAAATGCTTCTACATCTTTTCCTGTGCATACCTACACACATTTTTGTTGACTGTACCTCTAGGAGTAGAACTGTTGAGTCATATGACATGCCTGCGCTCAGCTTTAGAGGGCAACTGTCAGAAGTTAACTTTGGAAAACGAGTTTCCCGAAATCGCTGGACCAGTTTACATTCTCAGGAGTAGTTTACAGGTGTTCCACATAAGCAATATCTTAATCACTTATTGTATTTGTTTAAGTTTGTACACTATAGTATAGAGATATCTCACTGTAGATTTAACTTTAGTCTCCTTGATAACTATGAACATGATGTAAAGTGCATTTTCATGTTTACTGGCTATCTTTCTCGTAAAATCGTCAAGTGTTTTGCCTATACAGTCCAGAGCTGTCTGTCTTCTCTTTTTTTTTTTTTTGTAGATGTTCTTTATACATTCCAAATGAATCTCTTATAGGATATATAGATTGAAAAATTCTTTAATTTTGTGACTGGCTTAGTAGAATACCCTCTCATTCTCTGACTTAATGGTATAATTTGATAAAAACAATTTTCTAATCTTAATAATATCCAATTTACTCATCTTTTTCTCTTGCCGTCAGTAACCTGAGTGCTATTTCTTGGACACATTTTTCTGTTGGCCCCGGGAATGTTTGCTGAAACCACCCTTTCCTCACAGTAGTGCTGTCCCTGTCATCCTCAGCTGGCCTGTATAACCTTGCAGCTTCTGGACTCTCCCTGTTGCATTGATTTGTTTTTCTGTTCCTGTGTGATACCACATTGACTTAACCATGGCTTTATAAAATGCTTGGAAATTCTCCCGCTTTGTTCTACACCAGGGGCTGTGGTACTTTGTCGTGCACTGGGGTCATCCTGTGCATCGACCGCTCTGTGATTTCTTTCTTTCTGAGACATTGGTACATCAAATCCTCGTGGCCTTGGGTGCTTGGGAACCTTCATATATGTTTTGTTTTACTTTTTGTTATATTTTATTCAGCTTTTATAGCTGTCCCTTGCAGGACAGCTGATCTAATACAAGCCTCTTCATACCTAGGAGCAGAAGTTTTGGAAAAGATTATTAACTTTTTCCATAAGATTCAGTCTTGCATAACATAGTTTTAAGTGCCTTTAACTTTTCCCAAATACCACAAGAATATTTGTAAATAAGAAAGATGAGTAAAGCATACAGAAATGATAGGGTTGCTTATTTATTTTGGGGGGGTTGAAGAAATTAATTTTTTTATTTCTTCCTCCATCTACCAAATTTGGTGTTGTGTAAGCAGATTGTTGCAGAAGTAATCTTCTACTTACAATATTTTCATATATGATGATATTTCTGTGAAGTAGCATGAAGAAAGGCATGTATAACTAATCAATGTATGTACTTAATTCTTTTTTTTGTTTTTTTATTTTTAATTTAATCTTTATTGTAATTTTTCCATCACCATTTAGTCCCCTTATACCCCCCTCCCCACAAGCAATTATCACACTGTTGTCCATGTCCATAATCCTTTTTCCTTTTTGCTCTATCCCTCCAACCCCTAAACTACCACCCCCTGCTGTCATCCCGCTCTCCGTCTGTGAGTCTGTCCCCATTTTCCTCGTTAGTTCAGTTTGTTCATTAGATTCCACATATGAGTGATATAATATGGTATTTGACCTTCTCTGACTGGCTTATTTCACTTAGCCTAATGTTCTCCAGATACACCTATATTGCTGCAAAAGATAAAATATTTCTTCTTTTCTATAGCCAAGTAGTATTCCACTGTGCAAATGTCTGAAGTTGTTTTATCCACTCATCTATTGATGGACACTTGGGCTGCTCCCCTATTTTGGCCATTCTAATAACGATACAATGAACACAGGGGTGCTTATGTTATTTCGAATTAGTGTTTTGGGTTCCTTTGGATATGGAATACCTGGATCAAAAGGCAGATTCATTTTTAACTTTTTGAGGTATCCCCACACTGCTTTCCACAGTGGCTGCACCAGTCTGCATTCCCACCAACAGTGTGAAAGGGTTCCCCTTTCTCCACATCCTCACTAGCACTTGTTTGTCAATGTATTGATGACAGCCATTCTGACAGGTGGGAGATGACATCTCATTGTGGTTTTCATTTGTACTTCTTTGGTGATTAGTGATGCTCAGCATCTTCCCCTACATCTACTGGTCTCTGTATGTCCTCTTTGAAGAAGTGCCCAGCTAGCCACGGGCACCCATATGAGCCCAGCTGGCCCTCTTGGGCTTCCTCTGCGCTCCCTACCGTTCTCGCTGTGGTGAAGTGGCTTCTGTCTGTGGTTATAAGGCTTCTGTCCAGCTAGTGTTCAGTGGGTTATTCAGGATGATTTCTTTACAATTTAGTAATTCCAGATTGGTCCTGGAAGGAGGTTAGCATAGCTTCCACTTACTCCTCTGCCTTTTTGGAGCTCATGATAAGGCCATTTAATCCCAAATTCTCTTCTGCAACTGTCTAAAACTCTATAAAATTGATGATGTCTTAATATGTATGTCTCTATGTAATGATGTAGTAGTGAGTCTGAGTTAGGGATGCTATATTTTTCTTGTTTATTTCTAACTATTGGTGGTGATTTATAAAACAATAAACACTCCCACATAGCTGCTTGCCATAAATTGACTACATTCTGGACTTCCTTAAAAGATGAACTACTTTATGGTTGGTATAACAGATACTGTTTACTACCAAAGTTGATGACAGATAGAGCTTGTCATATAACCTGTGTTGTTATCCTCTCTTTCTAACTGAGCAACATTACTGAAATATGAAATTCAATATATATGCCCAAAATGGACAAATTAATGAAATTACTAATATCTTAACATATATGTGAAATGATGATTTTGCAGTCAAAATAGGGAATCAAGTCCAGAAAAGAAAAATCATTGCCTTACATTTGAGAGAAAATCCATACTAATCATGGTAGACTTGCATTATGGGTGATCTGGTAGCATTAATAAACAATGCCATTATCTTTTTCAGTAATAAAAATATCCTTTATGGTATATAGAACTGAAAGGTTTCACTATTATTGCCATTATATTACCTTTGACGAGGTATGCACTGCAAATTTTAAACTAGTTACTGGCCTTTCATGACTCACCTAGGGATAGAAAGGAACATACTCATTGCACTCCGAGCCAGTCTGGGCAAAGCAGGGTGGCTTTGCCCGGCAAAACGTAGCCAAGGCCTGGCTCAAGGAAGGGGAAGTGCGTGTCCTCCTCAGGGTGGACGGAAGTCTCTTCTCTCCTCAGGAACTGGGTAAGGAGAGACACGAAGGCACCCACGAGGGCACAGAGGGCCGTGATGCAGGTAAACCAAACTGCAGAGCCTACGTGTCAGCGTCACCACAGGGCTTCCAGGGGGACTTCTCATTTGAGGGTTGCCAGTGGCACGCTTCATACAAGGTTATAAATGTTAATGATAATATTCTTCAAAGGATCTTCCAGCCCCCAATATTTTCTCACTTCATAAATATCTAATTGGATCACAATTTTACAAGCATTCTTGACAGACACGATCAAAATATACTTTTTAAAAGTACATGTGAAAAACACACTTTTTAAGCATTCTACTACAAAAACTTCCATTCAGTAATAAAGCACTAATGAATAACATTTGTTGTAAAATATAGTGCAAATATAAACTCAAAATACTAAATAATTATTTGCTTAAATTAAGCAATTAAATAATTTTCTTTAAAAACACAAAAACTTGTGTTAGACTAGTTATGTAACCTAAACTATATTTATATATAAACTCTATATTCATACATATTTACATGCATATAATTTAAATGTACAATTTTACTTATAAAATCTAAATTATATCTGTGACATTTTGATGTATATATGTGTGTATAAATGTGTATACATACATAAGTGTATATATTATAAAAAGTTGAGATAGATTTAAAAGATTTTAGCGTTAATTATCTAGATTCTAATCTAGTCTAATGATGAATGACTTTAGAGCTTTAGATTTCCCATGAGACATTAAATGATTTTTTAAAACTTTCTCTGATAAAACTAAAAATCATACACAATTAATTCATAATTATTTTTCTAAAACTTGTCTTTAAATGTCTATCCTGTAAACAGTATGACTCTCAGGGACTATCCTTAAAAGCAAAAGTAACTTGAAACTTTTAAAATCACTGCTTACAAAAATTCAACTAAATCAAGGAACTTCAGAGTTGGAAAGGTGACATGAGAGTTTTTTTAAAAAGTAAACAGCTTTTGATTTAAGCAATTTTATGTAAGAACATCACCAATGCCAATTAATACAACGTCATTGGACACTCCATAATCACACACACACATTCTGAATAGCTCCCAAAATGGAACACGTTCTTCTGGTTGTTGGTGGAAGTCGGCACCTGCCTTCTCCCAACACGTTCACGGGATAAGGTCTGAAAGCCCCAGAAACTCCCAAAGGAAGGTCTTGAGAAAATAGAATATGGAATTTTCTTGATGCAAAAAGGAGCATTCAATTGAGTTATATGTCTAGTTCATGCTATAACAAATTAAAATGATATAAAGATCACAATAAAACATGTTTCAAACAATGAACTAATTAATACAAGTTTTTAGAGGTATCTTAAATATGTATTGTCACTCCCCATTCCAAGAAGGATTTAGTTAACCTAAAAGTTTTACTAATTTTCCCTGGCTGGTGTAGCTCAGTGGATTGAGTGCAAGCCTGCGAACCAAAAGATCAAGGTTCGATTCCCAGTCAGGGCCCATGCCTGAGTTGCAGGCCAGTTCCCAGCAGGGGACGCCCACGAGAGGCAACCACACATTGATATTTCTCTCCCTCTCTCCTTCCCTTCTACTCTAAAGATAAATAAATAAAAATTTTAAAAAAGTTTTACTAATTTTTAATTTTTTTCTTTAATAACATTTTTACAACAGCTAAAAAACTGTAAAGAGTCTTGTAAAATCCATTGGGGAAAGGAGTAAATATGGGAAATTTAAAGCCTCACATCATTAGCTTATTTTTTTAAATGTTCTTATTTTAAATTATTCACATAATTATAACTTTTACTGTGTTTTCAATGTTTGAAAATCCAAATTTAATTTTCCTAAAGAATAATATTTAAGCCATATGAGTAAAATATATATCTTAGAGCTAATGGAACACTTTAAGTGTTAAGTGCTATTTTTCTCACAGCATTTGTCAATAGTGTCAGTCCAACAATACACTGGAATGTACGCCAGCAATGGCAAGCAATTAAAGACTTTCACATTTCCATTAACAGAAAATTTCAGATTTTTTCCTGGAATACATATTCAGCTATGCCACAAAGGACCTTAATAATCTTCGCCGGAAAACATCTTTTATTTCTGTTTTCCAGATTCTGACAAACTGTGTTTTTCGACTTTCACACATCAGCATGTGCTGCTCTGGCCCTAGAAGCGCAGGCAGAGCCTAACACGTTCAGTAACGGGACTACCTCGCAGAGAAGGGCGAACCCGATGAAGCACTGACCACGCTACCGCACAGGCCCCGAGGAAACACAGTCACGTGCACCCAAGGCACTGTCTTGGAGCGACACGGTTATCACCTTGTCCCACAGACTTGCCATGTGAAAGGGGGAACGGATGAACAGAAGGCCCTACCAGAAGGGGCTCATCGGGGGCACTGGTGGAGAGCTCGGCAGACGCTGTGCGGACTGTGCTGAGCCCAGTGAGGGAAACATTTGAGAGCCTTCTCCGCCTCACACCACTGCAATTGTTGGGGATTTTAAATGCACATCTCTTATGGTAATTCAGACCACATCCTGGAAAAAGAAAATAGAAATGACTTTTGTTCAGCCATAAATTAAAAACTATTCTAGTATCAGTTGCAAATTTCCGATTTTTAAAAATAGTACTGCTTCCATTGCTCTTGGGGATACTTGGTATTCAAATTTCCTTTTGAGATTTTTCTGATTTATTTTCTGTAAATAATCTGGGTCTTCAATTCTGATTTTACTGGATGAGCTCAGCAACTACTATGATGATCATTTTGTAAAATTTCCTTGGATCTAATGAATTCTGGCTTTGAAGGACCTAGGAAAAGAAGTCCAAAGAGAAGATCTGAGCCGTTCTTCATTGCCACAGGTTCTAATGTGAGTGGACACATGGGGAAAATCAATCACAAAGCATCATAACTTCTGAACTACACTGATCTGAACTCTGGCTCCGCAGTTCAGGGATGTATTTCCACAGAGGGTGATAAAACTATGACACTGGTATGCAGGTGTGACACAAGTTGTACCTGCCATTTGATGAACTGAGAGACCTTGGATGGTTCGATTAACCTCCTGAACCTCTGCTCATCTCAACAAACATTATTGAATGCCCACTATTCCACGACTGGGATTAACACATCAATTTTATTTTTAGTCTACTGCCAAAATAACAAACACAAAAGAAATATATTCATACAAAACAGGGAAAAAAACGTGAGAATTGGGTTTCCCAGGCCAGAGCAAATACGTCAAAGACAGGAAATGTAGAGAAATGAACAGAACAGAACCCATGCAGTCCCCAAACCCCTGGAAGGTACCTGAGGCAGAGATAGCACTGTTGTAAAGGGCACGACATAAGCAGGTCATTCCAGCCTGTGTTCAGCTTGGTTGGGGAAGGAAATTTCCTACCTTCACATTTAAGGCCTTGGCGGACGAGCCCCCACAGCATTTCTCCACAGTGATCACAGAAAGCTGGGGCTCTGTACGAGTGAACGAAGAGGGCGTGGGGGCGAATCTGGAAGTCCTCAAAGGTGGCAGAAGCTGTAAAAACAGGAATGTTGAAAATTGAGTTGAATGGATACCCTGACCTGTAGATAACTAGTGTGCAAGATAATTAATACGCAAGTATAGATATGTAATAACTCTCTGGGGAAGGCTAAGAAAGATGAGTCGCAACACTGCCTGGCTTTTAGCCAATAGACTCCATTCTTTCCAACAACGGTTTTACACGTGGTGCTATGCAGCGCTCTGCTCTACTTGTCAAAGTCTCAGGCCGCGTTGAAAGTAGCCAAAAATGCTCAAAGCAAGCATGAATGAAAGGATAACTCAACTTGATTTACAAACACCTGCTGTTACTTTAAAATATTTTGCTTTTTCTTTCCTTAAGTGAACCAGAAAAGAATTCAGAAATCCTAGCATAAATAAACATTTGATGAAGTTAGACAGAGCAGAGGGTACATACTTGAATATGACCATGAATGAGTCCGTTAGAGGGGCGGGGCCCAACGGAAACACAGATAAGAAATCTTGAGCAGTGTCTTCTTGTAGAGATAGGTTTTTGACCTCTTAGGTAAGATAGGTAAGCATATAAATCCTGACCTAAAAATAAGCAAGCAGCCTCTTCACTAATATGCCGGAACGGTTTAATACAAAACAGGTGAACTCCAGTCTGTTCTTTGAGAATATACTTTAGCAAACGACATTCACGCTGTAGAACACTTTTTTGTTCTTCCTTACTTTTTTCTGTATGGTAGTCATGCAGAGTATTGAAATTCATTATTTTTAATTATACTTTTCTGCATGTATTTACGATGCTATAAGAGTGGCTCGTGGTTTTTGTTGTTGTTGGTAGTGGTTGTTGTTCGAGTGAAGAAATAGAAAGGTATAAAGAATAGAAAGTGAAAGACCACCCCCTTTCCCAAAATTCTAAATGGGTCAGTGTGCATCTTGTAACCCAGTTTGCACAGGTAGCCTGATGTTGAGCCTGCCTCAGTTTCTCAGACACTAAAAGAGAAGGTCTGACTGATGCCCTTCAAGTTTAAACTTCCATTAATGTTAGGACAGAGCCAGGGACAGACCCATGTGCACTTGATTTCATAAGGTTTTTTCCAAAGAGAATTTGGGGGGAAATTTAGGCTTTACACATATCCTTCTATTTTGTCTTCCTCTTGTTTGTCCTCGTGTCTTATTTTTCAACACACATTTGTCAGGCACCTTCAACGTTGCCAGTGGCACATTGTGGGGGGGGATACAGATGTAAAGGTTAGTAAGATACCTTCACAGAGCCTGCCACACTAGCAGGAAAGACAGGTCAAACAAACAAAAAACCCACAGTAATTATAGAGTAACTTCTAGGGTTCAGAGAAGCTGAAAATCGGGAAGGTACTCCATCTCTGCTACAGAGGTGTCCACAATTATGAGAATAACTTGGAGGGCATCACATCCATCAGGGCAAGTGATAAAAGAACATGCAGGGAAGTGAATCAGTTCTGCCTGAAAGAATATTATTGAGGGTTCACAGGACATATAACTGGACCTTAATAGAAGATTAAAAATTTAATGGGTTGGTTTTTCCTTAAACCTTGAATAAAATTACTTTACTCCAAATTAATGTGACTTATTATTGAAAGTCATCTATCAGCTTATTAAAGCTATGATTTTTACTCAATTAGAAAGATGATGAAAACAATAACAGGAATAACTGGCAAGACATATTAAGCTCTAACTGTATAACGAACCCTGTGCTCAGAAACGTACGTGTGGGAAGAAGGAGCTGATCAAAGCACCACAGCCAGGCGGCCATGCACTGGCATTGCATACATGGGGCCCACCTAGTGTTAAGATTACTAATAAAAAAACAACTGTGCTGTACTACATTTGAGAAATTGTCTGTTATGTTTCTCACTTCATGATTCACAATATAAGGTCAATTGCTTATTCTCAGTAAATCAGTAAAAAGGTACTGTCGGGTACCTTTCATGGTCTGATCAAAATGTGTCTAAATTTAGGAATGAATGCTAAGCACTCTTTAAAGCTGGTCTGTCATACTTACGGGCAAAGTTTGTTTTTAAATCATCAAAGAAAATAGTTAAAGAAAATACTTTGTGCCAACCATTAACGCTTGGCTTCTCCATCCCCACCCCACCCTCAAATGTCACCCCTCAAGCACCAAACAACTATGACAATACTATGACAGCAATTAGTTGAATAATTATGTAGTTTTCAAAATAAGGCACATTAGAATTTGACAATAGTAACACCAAGTTGCATTCAAATAGTTCTCTAAATTAATCAGGAAGAATAAAAATAATTAAACTGAAGATTTTCAGTAACCCACCCCAATTTATGTCACGTAAGTTTGTTTATTCACTTTCTGAGAGAGATTAACATTCATAAGCACTTAGCGCCCTTGACTTATGTTTAAATGCCATTTTCTAAAGTTCAATTTTAATATTCTGTTAATTTTAAAATAATTAAACAGATTTAAAAAAACAAAACTACCAAGCGCGGTGAGGTTTTACACGCACTTGAAATCAAAGCACAACATCCATCCATCATGAATTTACCTGTTCCGCACCCTGGGGCGGGGGGAGCAGCATTAGCCAAGTGCATGCACACCACCTTGCCTAATCACAAAACTGCCTTCAGAGAGAATCACTTAGTGCAAGAAAACAAAGTGAATGCTGTAATTCTAGTTCTCTGAAATCTTAGAATCAAAATGGACAGACAAGAATAGGAATATTAAAGTGTCTAGAGATTCCAAGAGAGGAACACTGTGCTATCTGTCAGTTTGTTACAATCAGTCGACCTAAATTAAAACCATATAACAGAGCTACAAACTGAACACAATGGGCCCCACATCCTGGTATTTGTGCTTCTTTGATTTGCTTTATTCACAGTCTATTATGCTCCAGTGTGCAGGAGAGGAGAAAATGACATGCTTTCCTTAGTCACTGAGTATTTGAAAAAGGTAATTGAGCCCAAAACTCGAAGATAATCAGTAGTTCGTTTAAGGTTCATTATAAATTGTTGCACAAAATGAAATAAAGTGTTTGGTTAGCAGTACAGACCAAATGAGGCTTCCAAAGCAAAATAACTTCTGGAGGTCAGATTATTTGCATAATAAAATAAAATAATGTCAGATCTTTCAAGATTTTCAGTAATGTTTTTTTTTACTGGTAATTTTGGCAATTTGAGAGAAGCATTAAGTCTTTCTACATTAACACGTTGGGACAGATATAATAAAAGAAAAGTTTTAACACATTGCAAGTATCACCTCATTCAATTTTTCACAAGCAGTCTATCAAGTAGATGTTATTATCCCCATTTTACAGATGAGAAAACTGAGCTTCAGAGATATTAAGGAGCCATAGGATCTTGATTCACAGTCCTGGCACCTGCGCCATACAGACCTCCCCAGCCGCTATGAATGAAGTTATATTTCTCTGACCATTGAAATACTATGGATAATAAACTGCATCTTTATTTTATAAAACACTTGGAAAGATTTAAAGAAAACACTGTAATTAAATATAATGCACCATCATTGTAAGATGCACCTTTACCTCAGAGATGCCAAAAACACTGGGAAGAAAAGAGTCTATAAAATAATCTATAGAATGATCTTAACTCAGTTCATGATAAAATATCCCTTTAATGTGCTTTCCGCATAGATTCCATTTTTTGAAGTCCTCCCCCATTCAAACAAATCGGAACTAGTAACAATGACTAGTTTTGGGATTTTTTCAAAAATCAATGGTAATGCATAACTACAGGCCAACTGGAGCTTGTGTCCACAAGATAACCAGTGTTACCACATTCAGGGTGTCAGTCTGGCCAAGAACAAAGCGCTGGGACGTTTTCAAAAGCTGAGCAGAATTGTTGCAATGAGTTTGGTGTTTCCTTAGCCTTTGGAATAATGAAAATAGCTTCTGGATACCACGCACCCAGCATATGTTCATCTGTTTTAAGGTGCCTGGATAAGAAACATTCAAACCATCTCCACATTGATAGCCTATCATTCATCCATACATACACATAATAGAAACACATAAATCATCCTCTGCTCCTTGAGTGTTTAGTAGAATAATCACTACTCACAAATCATTTCACTGCATTTGTGAGTGCCTCAAATTATTAAACAGTTTTTTATGAGTCCCGAATACTCACCTATAACTTCTTTCTGGTGATCACAGTTCTAAAAGCTTTTAAATGTTTAAAATGAAAACATTTTCACATCTTTCTTAAATCAGCTTGTGTAGACCAAGCAGTCCTAGGAACTTCAAGCATTAGAGTTGATTTATGTTATGTTTTATTAATATATCTAGAACCTACTAGGTAACAGTGTTATGTCAGAAATAGAAAAATGAACAATATCTATTGTGAAGGATTCAAAGTCAAAATGAGAACGACAGGCCCATAAATAATTAACACAAAGGGCAAGGATGGAAACACAAAAGAAAGGTGGGGGCGGAGACTGCCTGGGTCTGTCAGGGAACCTTCCTCAGAGGGGTGCTCTGAACAGACTCCTGAAGGATGAGAACATTTTAAAAAGCAGAGAATGAAATAAAAAAGAGAGGGAACATTTTCATAAGCTCTAATTTTATTTAATTACAGATAATTTATAGGATTACCTAGGTATTTTTTGGTTATTATAATTATTGGGGGTTCTTGACACTTCGTTGTCTTTTGCATACTGTTAGGATGGTTAGCAAGTGTCCACGGTTACCTGAGACATGACCACAGACCATTTCCACGCTATTGTGGCCCAGATGTGTGGCGGTGCTGGCAAAACTGAGCCTGCGCTTGTCTCCTCCCCTCCGCCACCTCACAGGCCAGCACCGTGTGGCTGGCCACTCCCTGCTGCTCCACTGACCCCAGTCTCTTCAAACCCGCTTTGTACCAGCTTATTCCTTCACGTAATTACTGTTCCAATTAAACATACATTTTCATTTTTCGTTATACCTGAAGACACCCAGAGTTGGGAAGACCCCACAGCTCTCCAGCAACAAGAACATGCAACAAATTCTTATTGAGATATCTATGATAGCATCTCTTAGGTGGCTGAAGGAAAATAAAAGGGGATTTCTATTTTTAGCTCACGTCTGCCCAGAAAAACGTTAGTGAGGTGCGATGATGGGAACGTGGAAATCTGTGAATGTATCATCCCAGAGATTGTAACAGCCAAGAGAAAAATAAAATAAATTGGTTTCAGATATGTTGATCACGCAGTTCAGAAAGTTCTGGGAAAATATTTTATAACTGCATGGCCAGAGACTCCAAGAATACAAAGATCTCACAAGCCAGACGGATAGCACAGTAACAAGTTACCCTAATTAGGAAAAACAGGAGTTCGTATCTAGAGAAACGGATGAACTGCCCAGGAAACTATCAGCTAAGCTCCCGTGGAAACAGAGAACATATCAACTACGTTACCAGTAGCAGAGGGGCAAAGTGAAGGCAAACAGTGGCCCGGCCAGGGAGAACCATCTCAAGAAGGCTAAAGAAGGGGAAAAAATGAAGCTTGCGAAATAAGGCAATCAGAAAAAGACAACTGCCGTATGATCTTATTTACATGTGCAATCTAATGAACAAAATAAACTGAGGAACAAACTAGAAACAGAGGCATGGACACATGGACCAGACTGACAGCTGTCAGAGGGGAGGCAGAAGGGCCGAGGGAATGGATAAGAGGAGGTGAGGGGATTAATCAAAGAATGTGAATCGTAACTCAAAGATGCGGACAGCAGTGTAGTGAGGGCCAGAGGGAAGGGGGTGGGGGATGAATAGAGGCTGGTAAAGGGGGAGAAAGTGGAGACATCGTATTAGTGTCGACAATAACAATAAAGAAAAAAATAAAGAAATAGGGAACAAACAAAAAAGCTGAAATTGAACAAAAGGCCTTTTACCTGTGCTGTATGTAGAAAGAACGAAATAGAGATAGGTCTGAACCATGGAAAAATATAGTTTGATGCTACCAGACAAAACAGAAAAAGCTGAACTACTCAACTGTAATGTTGTTCCTGCCTTTTCTTGAAGTGGATTGTAAGAAAGAAGAGGAAGAGCAAATACATTCAAGAAGGAAGTGAAATCTAGGATGATTGAAGAAAGATCATCTGAGGACTTTAAATAAACTATTTTCAATAAGCCCAAATGAATTATAAGTGAAGGCTCAAGAATTTTAATTAGAAAAAATCTACTGCAATATTGTAACAATCATATAATCCTATTGGGTTTAATAAAATTACTCTAAAGGCCTTCTGTAGAAAAAATAGGAAAGATCTTGCTAAGAAAGGAAAAATTTTAAAGATGGGTAATGAAGAAATTCAGCCCTGGTTGCTATCAAAATATTCCATAAAGCTATATTTTACTTTATTTTTTAAATATTTTATTTATTTATTTTTAGAGAGAGGAAGAGGGAAGGAGAAAGAGAGGAAGAGAAACATCAATGTATGGTTGCCTCTCACGTGGCCCCCACTGGGGGCCTGGCCCACAACCCAGGCATTGCCCTGACTGGGAATCGAACTGGCGACCCTTTGGTTCTTAGCCCATGCTCAATCCACTGAGCTACACCAGCTGGGGCTGTAAAGCTATATTTTAAAATATGTGTTAGTGTGTAAGACATAAGAGAGATCAATAGGATAGAATTGATACCACAGAAATCTACGGTTAATGAATTTTAAGTGCTAGAAGAGATATCAAAATTAATTTACCAGGGAACAGTATTTAACAAATGATTAACAATTAGTAGTAATTAGCTACTTGGGGTAAAATACCATTTATAAGCTTATAAAACATATACACATATTATACCTGAGAGTAAAAACTTAAAATATAAAACCAAACCATAGAAAAACTAGAAGGAAACGGAAGTGAATGCTTATCAAATCTCTGGAGGAAAACTGACTTCAGAAAGTAAGAGTCCATGAATCTTCGAAGCGATGGAAGAACTCAAAGGGGGAAGATTCGTCAGCGTGATCAGATGGCAGGCACTACTGGATGGCTTGTCAGAGTCAGATGTGTCTTTTATTTTGCAGTTACAATAGGATTACTTATGACAATTACATATGGGAGGTCACAGAAAGCTAATTAAGTTTAGTAATTCCAGTATTTAGAATATAATTACTAACATTAAAGGGCAGATCTCTATTATGAAAATTAAGTTCATATGCATTTATTCCTGTTCAGAAAGAAACAGATCCTTCTTTTTCTTCTCTTTTTAACTAGAGGGACAGTGGCAGGTTTGATGGCAGAGCTAAAATCCTGCTCAACAACACCTTTGGTATTGGTTCCAGAACCCGGAGAGTTACAATAAACAGGTGAGTGACCCTCTGTTTCCCTCCCAGGCAACCGAGCTCTATGACTGCTGCAGAGCAACTGCTGTAGAAGCAGCAAGGCCACCTGCCAGAAAGATACTACAAGGATGAAAGAGATACGAAATGCAACTCCACGTAACTAGAAGAGAGAGCCAGGAGTTATTTTTTCCCTCCATCTCCACATTGAGAAGTCAGCCAAGAACATCAGGAACACTTCCCTCAACATACTTTTTTTTCCCTTCAGCCATTACTAATGTACAGCCCCTGTCTCTGACACAAAACTTTCCTTCTGTTTTGAAGGGAGCCACCTCCTATCTAACTCTTACCCACTAGCAACTCAGGGCAGTATCACCTGCTCTGGGAAGCCTTCTCCAGTAGGCCTGCCCCACGTGATGTAAACTGTCCTCTTCTCTGTTCTCTAGGCTCCTGCGCACACTTGTATTTTGAAATGCATCATTCTATACCGCCACCCCTTACTCCTTTACCTGTTCACACCTGACATTACAGATTGCTAGAGAATAAAGATAATACTTTCCCTGAGTATATATGCACATATTAAGTAATTAATGTCTGTGGTTAAATGAATAAACCTTTAAAGCACATTACTTCTCTAAGATTCTACACTTTACTAAGTCCTAATAATCTGTATATAGAATATTTCAAATTCAAAAGTAAAGCAAAGCAAACTTTATGCAGCACAAACAGCTCGAGTGTGATATACAGCATAGCTGTGAAAACAGCCGGGCAGTTAGGCAGCCCTGGGCTGGTGGCCCTGGGGCGAGGCCCCTCTCTGGCTACAGGGCTCTCCTTTGCTCTGCATAGTTCTGGTCTTGTCTGCCCTGCTCCTCTCTCTGCTCCGCTCAGCTCCTGTGCTGGTTTGATCTGTGCTGTTCCGGCTAAACATCTTTAGGTTTACAACTTTGGTGTTTCACTTCCATCCAGGGAAATGATGTCTTCTGTCTTCAGTGGAAAGGGAAAGTGGCTTCCCAGCCAGATGAGAGCTGGCTTAATATAGACCGAAGTCCCTGCTCCTGGTTCCTGGTTTCCTGATTGGTCCATCCTCAAGCAAACAAGGACTCCCAAATCCTTGTAATCTGACTGGTCCAAAAGGCACTGCCCTAATTGGCCAGAATGGAGCCAGCCACTCTCATTGGCCAGTGAAGATGCTGATAAGGATATAGCTGTGCCTGCTCTAATTGGCCAGGAAAGCCTCATTCCCCTGGTGGAAACACAATTCCAGGAACTCCTTTTATAAAGGCTGGCTCAGGTGGCAGGAACACAGTGCAGGCAGGCAACTCAGCAAGGGAGGCAGGCAGCTTAGTGTGGGCTTCTCCCTGAAGTGTAGTTTGCCAGGAGAGGCTCTTGTTAAGAAATGGATCTTAGGCTCTGTTTTTTAAATTGGAACCCAGTTAGGCCACTGACAGCCCTTCTTGGTAGGTATCTTCTTTCTTAGGCTTCACAATCCCATTTTAAGAAGTATCTAGCAATGCTTTTCAGAGATGTCCTTGCTAGTACCTTATCACTCTTAAGGCTATCTGTGTAAGCAGTTATGAAAAGCATAGACACAGTGCCGGAGCATACCTGGGTTCTAATCCTGGTCATAGCAAATGGGTGACCCTGGGAAAGCTACTTCACCTCTCTGAACCTCAGAGTCTCTCTATTAAACTGGCTCAATGAAGCTCACCTAGTTGGGCTGAGAGAAGAACACAAAGTAATTAGCACAATCCTTGGCATACTGGTAACAATTACCACAAAAATTTCTGAACATAATGATGAACAGTAGGTATGTAATAAAAAAATCCTGAGTTTGAATTTCAGTTATTATTTGTGATTATTTTTATTGTCAGCATTATCAATATTAATATAAGGAATTGCTGCTTTTAAGTCTATTATCAACCCACAGCACTTATAAAAACTAAAGGCATTAAAAACTAATATTATTTGTTCTTGTGCTACCTCATAAAGAATGTGCCTCCACTCTAGAGGAAATTGCTTTTCTAGCCACTGTTCTGCTTAACACTAATTAAATGAAGCTAAGTCCATAGGACTGTGTGTAGTTCCTTCTCTAAAATGAATCAATTAACAGCTAGGAACTGCCGTGGGGAAAGAAGGGTCACCATATCCTGATGTGACTGAATGACAAATGCCGCAGCTGGAAAGAGATTAGAGAGCATCTCAGGTCAAGAAAGAACATAAATGGTTGCCCCATGTGTCCAACATAGAGGGGAAAGAAAATTAAGTAAAAATGTCATGGAGTCCAATTCTAGCTAATGAGTGCAGGCTCTGCAGGCATCCTGAACAGGGGGAAAGAAAGGTCAATTCTGTTTCTTAGAAAACTCCATCACATACAGGAGACTTTATACCTTTAAAAGGATAATGACTTCATTTACATGAGGAACACCAGCATACAAATTGCCCTTTAGACTACTTAGAAAGGACCGGTGGACAAAGACTGGGTGCAGATTTATACTGAACTGTTCTAATAGGCAGCAGGGTTGCTGGCGACAAATAGCATCACTGTTGTCAAATACATCTGCACATTTAGAGAGACCAGGTCAAAGCCCTATATGCTTCACTTTAAGTTTAAGTCTCACTGTACTTTTCATAAAAACAGATGCTTACTTTTGATTCGTAAACAACAAAACCATGAGAAGCTGTGAAATCGGCTGCGTATTCCTACTCCAGAAAAAGCAGCTGTGCGGTGACAGCGGAGTTCACTTCAGTGCCTGCTAACTGGGCACCGGCTGTGTGCAGGGCCTGCTCTGGCTGCTGCCCGGGGGCACTGAGGGAAGCGAACTTGCTGCTGAGGGACTCCCTGGTTTCTTCTGAAGAATCAGGCTGACCGGTTCATCGGTCCACTCTGGTTTACCAGAGTAAACCAGAGCTTTATTGAAAATCTGAGTTTATGTTTTTAATCAGGTTTATTGAGGTATAATGTAAAGTAGAATCTATCCTTCTTGGGTAGTTTAAACAACTGTGTGAGAGGTGCTGCGACTGGGGTAAGAAACTAGCTTATCGACCCTGCCCAGATTCCCATGCGTCTCTGTAGACAGCTCCTTCTTCACCCTTGTCCCCCAGCAACCACTGATGTAGTTTCTGTCCCTTTTTCAGCATGCCATATTAACGGAGCCTTTTGACTCTAGGTTCTTTCAGCACAACTCATTTGGATTTCATCCACATTGTATGTGCATCTGCAGTTTGTTCCTTTTGACTGCTGAGTCTTATTCCATTGGGCTGATATGCCGCAGGTTGCTTATCCATTCACCAAGAGAATCCTTTCGAGCGGCCATCAATTTATCCAATCACCAGGGCATTGGAGCTGAGGGTGATGTTGGGATGAGGGAGGTAGAGGTCTAGGGTCCAGAGCCCCCAGCTCCAGCGGTGAGGTACAGTGAAAAGAAATGCTTATTTGTGACCTGTACAGGTCATTCACAACGTGGGATCTTTATTCTTGAAAAGAACTTCCTTTTATAACACCAGATAACAGATGGATTTTAGAGGGAGATAAGGTGGCTTCAGAATCTCTCTGTGCTTCACTTCCTTCATCTTTGAAAAAAGGAATATAATTATTAACTGAAAGAGTAGTTTCATAATCATTTCATTGACAAAGCATTTAAAAATCAGACTTGGCACTGAGCTGCAGTAGTGCACAAAACTGGTAAATGTTTTTTCAAATATGCATATGTAAATGTATAATAATCTTAGGCTTCTACACCATTTGCAAAATTTAACTCAAATAGATCATGGACGTAAATATAAAACTTAAGCTATAAAAACTTCTCGAAGAAAATCTCAAAGAAATGTTTATCATCTCGATTTATGCAGAAATTTTCTAGATACAACAGCAAAAATATAACTCATTTTAAAAATTGATAGACTCTATCAAAATTTAAAATATCTGATCTTTTAAAGACCCGTTAAAAAAATAAAGAGAAAGGCTACGAGCTAGGATAAAACATCTGCAAAACACATTTTTGGTCAAGGATGTGTATCCAAAATATATTAAAATTTCTCAACAAGATTAAGAAAAGAACCAACCAAAAAATCAGCAAAAGGTTTGAAAAGACAGTTGACCAAAGAAACTACACACATGCCAAAAAAGCACATGACACCTGGTTCACTGTGGGTCCAGTGGGCTTTCGAAAAGCAGTTTGGAATCATTGCCACCATGTACAATATCCGTTCAATCACAAGGTTATTCTGTGTCCTAAATACCGAACGCTCAAATGAACACATTTTGGGACATAACTCATGCATATGGAGGGCTGTCTATATTTGTTTTAGGATCTCATATCACATTCCATCTCGATAACTGAAATCACAAACTTTGGTCCTGTTTAAGGGAATATTTTGGAAGATCAAGTACATAGGTCATCATTACCAAACAATTCGTAGAATATACCACAAGTAATTAGAGACTGAGATTTTTAATCTAAAATTAACTATGTTTGGACAGCCTTTAATTAATTTTGTGCAATAACATTCATTTTTTGATTATCAAAATTATCTGCATATGTATAAATGAATTATTAGTTCATCTTTGTTCATTTACTCATGTAATATACATTTAATTCTCACATACTACTATTACAGTGATGCTTAATTTTTGCATTTATTCTAATTTCATCCCCTTTTAAAATCCCAAATTACAATGTCATTATAAAAGGCAACAAGGGGCTAATTTTGAATGCCTGGTATTCTAGGTAGTCAGTCAGTATATGCTGAATGAATCCCTCATCTCTATCATTCATAAAAGAACATTTATTCATCCAACAAGTATTTGTTGTTACTGAGACAAATATTTATTTAGCAGTTACTTTATTTGCCAGGTAAGACATCAATCATTAGTATGGCAATTATCACCATTATTACTATTTTGTATGACTCATTCATTCAACTTTTTAAAACTTTTTTAAAATTTCATTTATTTATTTTTACTGATTCGACAGCGAGAGGAAGAGGGGAAGAGAGAGAGGGAGGCATCAGTCTGTCACTCCACTCATTCAAGCATTCACTGGTTGGCTCTTGTACATGCCCTGACTGGCAACCAAACCCGCAAATCTGGCAAAGCAGGACAGTGCTCTGACCAACTAAGCAGCCCACCCAGGGACTCATTCATTCAATTTTTAATGTCTTGAATATTTTCTTAATGAAGGCCTTGTAATATGTCTTACAGTGGGATTAGACTCATATGTTTATTTCAAAGAAACCCAAAATAATAGTTTGTAAAGAGTAAGATGTGTTAATTTCTCACATAAAGAAACAGGCAGCTCCATGCTGCTATGGCTACTCTATGAACTTAGGGTTCCGCTAGCTGCCCACTCAGATACCTCCTCAGTTGGGTTATTCCTCCAGCTCCAGAAGGCCATCAGTTCTAGGCAGCAGGACAGAGAAAAAGGACAGCCCACTTCCCTTAACTCACACACTTGTTGGAAGACACGAATTGCCAGGAATCCTGCAGAGAATGTTTCCCCCGCCAAATGGGGGTTCATATAATTACAGAGGGAAAGGATGGATACTGGGAGGCAAACCTCTTTCACAGGGAGCGTTCTTTGTATTTTAGCTGGGGCAGGTGAGGCGTAGCAAATGGATACATGGGATACATGATGCTCAGAGTAGGGCGTGGGCTACAGAGTTAATTTGAGGATCATCAGCATAAGAACAGCAAACAGCCATGTGAGTTAATGAGATACTCCAGGGCTTTGATTTCCAATATGGTAGTCACTAGCCACATGTTGTCATTCAATCTGAATTTAATAAAACTAAAAATTCAGTTCCATTGTTTCCTCTCAGACCCCTCCCCCACATATACCACCACAACACAGCAACATAAGTTGCCCGGCCCTGGCAAATACCTAAGGCTCTAACTCTTACTATGAAACAGGTATTTCAAGACAAAAAAAAATGGCCCAAATGAAAGAACAGATCAAAGCTCCAGAAAAAAATAGAACTAAGTGATGAAGAGATGGCCAACCTATGAGATGCAGAGTTCAAAACACTGGTAATCAGGATGCTCACAGAAATGGTTGAGTGTGGTTACAAAATTAAGGAAAAAATGAAGGTTATACAAAGTGACATAAAGAAAAATATACTGGGAACCAACAGTGAAGGGAAGAAAACTCAAATCAACGATTTGGAGAAGGACAAAATAAACATTCGACCAGAACAGAATGAAGAAACGAGAAGTCAAAAAGATGAGGAGAGGCTTAGGAACCTTTGGAGTAACTTTAATGTTCAAACATCTGAATCATAGGGGTGCCAAAAGAAGAAGAGGAAGACCAAAAAATTGAAAATGTATTCTGAAAAAATAACAAGAGCTAATTCTTCCAATCTGGCAAAGGAAACAGATGTACAAGTCCAGGAATCTCAGAGAGTCCTGAAGAAGTTGGACCCAAAGGAGCACACACCAAGGTACATCATTATTACATTAGCCAACATTAAAGATAAGGAGAGAACCTTAAAAGCAGCAAGAGGAAAGGAGACAGTTACTTACAAAGGAATTCCCATAAGATTATCCACTGATTTCTCAAAAGAAATCATGTAGGCAAGAAGAGGCTGGCAAGAAGTATTCAAAGTCATGAAAGGCAAGGACTTACATCCAAGATTACTCTATCCAGCAAAGTTATCATTTAGAATGAAAGGGCAGATAAAGTACTTCCTAGATAAGTTCAAGTTAAAGGAGTTCATCATCACCAAGCCCTTATTGTATAAAATGTTAAAGGGACTTACCTAAGAAAAAGAAGATCAAAACTATGAACAGTAAAATGACAACAAACTCATAACTATCAACCACTGAACTTAAAAAAACAAAAACAAAAACAAACTAAGCAAACAACTCTAACAGGAACAGAATCACAGAAATGGAGATGACATGGAGAGTTATCAGCAGCTAGGGGAAGGGGGTAGGATGGGGGAAAAAGCACAAGGAACAAGAAGTATAAATGACAGGTACAAAATAGACAGGGGAAGGTTGAGACTGTAGAAGCCAAAGAACTTGTATGTATGACCCAGGGACATGAAGTAAGTGGGGAAGAATGCTGGTGGGGGGGAGTATACAGGGAAGGGGGGAATAAAGGGGAGAAATGGGACAACTATAATAGCATAATCAATAAAATATATTTTTAAAAATAAATAATAAAAATCCAGTTTCCCAGTAACTCCAGCTACATTTCAAGTTCTCTAAGGCTGTAAGTGCCTTTGAGCGCACTGGAAAGCATGGCCAATTCCAGACTGCAGAGAGCTGTAAAGGACAGCAGTATTCTAAAGAGAGAATTTAGCAAAGAAAATGAACCTAGTGGTTGGTATTAAAACAGTATTTTTCTACATTAATTTACTGAACTCAAGGTTCGTTTTTATTCTCGAGCTCTCTTATTAGTGCACTTGCTAATAATAGGGTGACATTTATTGAACACTGACTTGAAGACGGGTTCCATACAGTAAGCAATACATTATTTAACTTAATCCCCAGCACTCACAAAACGAGTGCTATTAGTATCCTCATTTTATAGACGAAGAGATTTAGGCTTTAAATGTGGACAAATTAGGCTACCAAATAACACACATTTTAGAGATGGAAGATCTGGAGAATAACCTTGATTTAGCTGAATCCAGGCCTACATGTGGATTTTCCAAGGCATCATATCCACTGCAAATAAGTCACATTATCTGTTGCTGTCCCCTGTTTCTACTTCTTTTATTTTTGCGGTGTTATTACAACATTTGCTAAGAACTTTCTGAACAATTTTGAAGACTAGTAAAGATATTATTAACCTTGATTGGACTGTGCTTGTACAGTCTCATTAAATGTGATGCCATTTATTTGAATTCGTTATTCCTTATTTGAAGGAGTATTAAAATTCACGACAGATTATAAGACAAAATTGACTTACTAATAATGTCATATCATCTTATTCCTAAAATGATTTACTCAGTTATTTTGTATTACTCTTTTGCATTCTTATGGGTTCTAATTTTCTTGACATTTTATTTAGAACTTTTGTATCCAGGAATCAAAAATTGTATTTCATTAGCTGCATGTGGGTTCTGATTTCAGATATTCTTGGGTTTTAAGTACAATTTTCCTGTTAAGTAAATCTGTAATTCCTGGCAAATTAATTAACATCTCTATACCTCTGAAAAGGCTTATCACACTGCCTAGTGAATAGTATGTGCTTAACACCATTAACCTCTCCGTGAGTGGGCATGGTCTACACCATTCCTTTGGTCTTAGTCCGTTTGACTGCTAAACAAAGTATTGAGGACTGGGTAGCGTACAAACAACAGTCCTGGGAGATTGGAAGTCCTAGATCAAGATGCTGGCAGATTTGGGGCTAGTGAGAGCCTAGTGATTCCTAGGTGACAGATGGCCGTCCTTCCCTGGAACTCGCAGGGCAGGTGAGGACACTGATCCCATTCAGGAGGTCCCAACCCCTCAACCTAATCACCTCCTGACACTATCACCTTAAGGGGTTAGGCTTTCTGCACAAATTTTAGGGGACATAAACATTTATGTCACTGCAATCTCCTTTTATTTTTAATACTGTCTTTTCCAGGTATCCATATTAAAATTTTGCTAGATTTGGACTATTTATTCCATAAGATTTTTAACTTTCATGTGTTTTGAAATGGTTTCTGTTTAAAGGATAGAAATTTCACCTAAACTTGCTGACACAATGTTTCTGAAGTGGTAGTGTTACGGAACAGAGGTCCAAGGGGGCTGCAATATTTGGCCCACCCAGGGACACCAAAAACTGTTACAGAACAGTCACATACACACACAGGGGCCCGGACTCCGGAGGATGATATACTAATACCGTCTGGACCATCTACTGGGCTCGTCTGTCCGCCGCCAATCGGAAAGATATCTCTCAATGCCAGAGATTTGTGAAAATGAAAGGAAAGGTTAATTTAAGGCTATACAGACTTAAATAAGTGACCCAATGTCGCCATTAAACTATCAAAGTCCTTTAGGCCAACTACTGACGCCCACAGTGCTTCCTTCTCCCCCTGCCCTTATCTGGGCTACTGTAAATCAGGAAAAGCAGCACAGGTCCGTGTCCCCAGGCCGCTGGCACGGTCAGCTGTGTTGCCGTCCAGGCAAAGCCTCTTCTTTCCTCCACAGAGCTTCGGGACTCTGCACTCTCTCCAAGCCTCGGGGTTCCCCGCCTTGCAAAGCTGCAAGGGGATCTGCATTCTTCCAAGTCTGTGTGGTTCTCCCCTTGCACTGCCACCACCGTGTAGTCCTTTTCTTCCACCAGAGCTGTGAGGGGGTTCCTCACTCTGGCAAAACCTCACGACTCCCCGCTCTTCACCAGAGCTGCGGGGGCGGGAGGGTTCCTGCACTCTTGCTAAGACCACATGGTGCCCCCCTTAATGGCTTCCGAGTCTCGGTTTAAATCCCCGCACCAGTCTTCCTTTGCAGCCCCATTTCCAACTTCTCCCACAATCGGCTACACCTGCCAGGACTCCCGCATCCTTGTAGCTTTACTGGGCTGCCATAGTCAGTCTGGGCAGGTGTGGCCCATGGCATGGAGCCAATCATCTCCAAGCTCTCATGCAGGCGCTGTAATCAGGGGGAGTTGCCTCCCCCTGTAACCGGGGAGTTGTAACCAGGGGAGGAAGTCACTCCCTTCTCCCTAGCTGAAAGCATGATCAGCTATTTAACATACCTATGGAACCAGTTAAAGGCTATAGATAGGTCAAATGACCATGCCAGAGGTTAGCTGCAAAGCTGTTGCTGTGCAAAACAGCTCTCAATGGCCCTGCTCCATTTGTCCCTTCCCCCAACTCACACCCATGGGGAGATGGGGGGAGGACATCTTAATATTTCCTGGACACCTTGAGTTTTGGACCCCATTCCAAATTCCTTTTTGGAGCCCCCCTCTTGGCTGCACCCTGTATCAGTAGCAGGAGAGTTGGGGATTAGCTGCGTCTTCAACAAATTTCAGTTTCTATCAAAAAGTGTGCCTGTGTGTGTGAACCATGTAACATAGAGGACAGTCTGATAAATTCTTACCATCCAAATCATATGACAGTGAAGAAATCTTACTATTAAATTGTATTTCAATTCTTAAATGATTTTAATTGTATCTTTGAGGAAAATAATATTTTAATATAAATGTACAAATTTAAATTAATAGACTATGAGTATTTGAGTCATAACACAATTGGCACACATTTAATGTGTTAATCCTCATCTTAAATCATAAGGTATTATTTGAAAAAATAAGTAAGCATTACAATAAATATCAAAGACTGTGGACGACCTGTACATTAACTTCCAGTTTGAAATAAGTTAAAAGCTTCATTCTTTATTAAAAGCTGCTCGCTATTCAGAAGGCCACATGGCAGGAGAGAGTGCCTTCCTCTTCCCGGACTCTTTTCAGTACTGTTTCCCGATGGAGATGGTTACCAAGCCACATGCCACATTTACGAAAACATCGGAGGAAAATGAACTTAAATCGGACATTTAAAATGGAAGAAAACTGATTCGATGGTAAGCAGAGAATAGATTAAACTGGCACCAAATGGCCATTGTAGCCCATTTTCCTGAAGTGTGCTAAAACATAACACTAGCACAAGCGCTTCTCAGCAAAACATCCCAAAAGGTGACTTTGCCTGCAGGATTATTACATCTGGTAGAGCTTTGAAGTCGTTTTCAAAGTCCATTGTTCTCAACGCTCAAAGATCATATCTGTTCTTCTACATTTTTGGCTTGCTCCACATTTAAAGTAACATTCTTTGGATTATTTCGACACGGCATTATTACGCCAAACAAATACAGCATCCTTAAGACATAATTAAAACAAAGTAGCAAAAGATCCACAGTCAACCATCTAGGACTTTATATTTCAGTTGAGGAAAGAAAATAAAATACTAAATATAAAAATAGACCAGTCTTAATGAAACACAGATTTGAAGATTGTGAAGGTCGAGAAGACCTCCAGGCAAGGAGAGGGGAGCGTGCGCAGACGAAGGAAAATACAGATCTTGGACGGAAGACACAGAATTGCTCAGACAGACACCCCATGGGAACTGACTTAGAAGAGAAAACAAGTGTGGGAAGTGAGGGGCACCGAAGGAATCGGCATCACTGAGAGGAAGGGGACTGCAGGCAGGCCGTGGGAGTCCCAGGGGGCGGTTTCTAGGAGATGGGCTGACGGACAGCTTTGATGTTTCAAGTTGAGACTCTAGAACGCAATAAGACATAGCGTAGACTCTTTTTGGAAATATCACACATACGAAAGAATACATATAATGAACGTGTAGTTTAAAGAATAATTATAAAGAGTCATTGTACTTTCCATCTGACTGAAGGAAAAAAATTATCATTACCTTTGAAGCTGCCTGTGATCCCCTTCCGCTCCCCAGTTGGGTTTTTGGGGGAGATTAGTGGAGTGAGTTCAAGAGCATATAGGGGGACACACAAAGAGAACAGGGACACTTTGAGAGCAGTACGAATCCTGGTAGGTTTAGACTAAGAAAGCAGCAGTAGAAATGCAGAAGAATAGAAAAACCTGCAGTTTATTGTTGCATAAGTATTGGAAGAAAAATATGACTCAGTTTAGTTTTGCTTGTTTATTCTTACGGTTGTAGTTTGGGGCTTTTTTTTTTTTTGCAGAGATGAAACAAAATATTGGTGCCATTAATATAAACAGGGCTTATAATATACAGGAAGGTTTAAAGATAAAGCCTGTTTTAGACCCATAGTTTTCGGAATGAGACACTTGAGTGTGAAAGCTACGTTAGAAGAAGAAAATGCACGATGAAGCCAAGATGAAGAATAGGGGTTCAAAAAATAATTTCAAAAAGTGGCTGAGGAATTTGAGATGACATAAGCCTTTTGAGAAGTAAAAAGTAAGCACAAAGTTCAGATCTGAGGCTTGAGGACTAAGAAGGAGCCAGATGTAGGGACTGTTACAAGGGGAAACGCAGGGCTGAGGGAAACCTGGAGCGCTCGGTGTCACAGAGGAGGGGACAAGAAAGCCTTTGGAAAGGGTGGTTTGTGTGGCCTGAAAAAACAATTCTGTATTTTTTTTAAAGATTTTATTTATTTATCTTTAGAGGGGAAGGGAAGGAAAGAGGGAGAGAAATATCAGTGTATGGTTGCCTCTCGTGCATCCCCTGCTGGGAACTGGCCTGCAACCCAGGCATGTGCCCTGACTGGGAATCGAACCTTGATCCTTTGATTCGCAGGCCTGTGCTCAATCCACTGAGCTACACCAGCCAGGGCACACTTCTGTATTTTTTAACATCAGGTCAGTTAGAGACTTTGGCGAGAGGGAGTGAAGGGGCAGAGTCCAGCCTGCTAAAAGCTGAGAAAGACAAAGGTGAAAGAGATCGAAGCTATGAGCAGGCACTTCTGCCCTCACTCAGAATGCAGAAGGAATCTCACATATTACGCCTTTCTTATCTGCAGCAATTGGCATTATAAGGTAACAAAAGTTCACGGTGATGCCTTTGGGTCACTGGAGCAAGAGTGAAATGTCCTTGGACTGTAGCCATGTGATATTCCAGCTGAGGCAACCTACAGCTAGCTCTCTGACCGCTGTGAGAAGCTGAGGACCGTGCTGAGACCTCCATCACCTCCCTCTCCCCTCCCAGACTCTTTATGCCTTAAGAAGGAGAAACAAAAACAATGACATACTTTCTATGTAAGGTGTAATCACCACTCATCATTTGCTAGCTGGGGAAATAAAACAACATCGTATGTGATTTTGAGAATGTCAAAACCCCTACGTAACCAGGGCTGACCTATATGATGACAATCAATGAGGACTAACACAGTAAAAAAAAAAAGAGTATGCCTGATTGATGCTCTATGTCAAAGTACGGGAGAGAGCTGTCTAGTCTAACAGAGGCCTAATGAGATTATAGACCTATGAACAAGGGTCTAACTGGAGTAAAACTCTTTAAACTTGCATGCATCCTTTACCAGGTGATTAACGTTTGCCCACGAGTTCAGCACCTCCGCTCTCCACAGGCCATCCTGTGAACGTTTGCCACGGACACAGGGAAGCATGGTGGCAAAGCCCAGTGTGCCGCCCCTCCTCTGACTTCGTTCTGTGCTAGGATAACCACAGGAGAGAAACTGGGCGTGTTTCCCTCCTCTGGATTCTAATCCATACGCGTAAATAGTTCTTTGCTCTTGGCCAGCATGACATGAAAGATAACATAAGACAACAGAGTCTGTTCTCACAGCTATGCTGCTTGTGGAGAGCTGATGGTCCATCCTAAGTAGACCCTGGTGAAAGGGATTCTAAACAGACTGAGGAAGGCTTCCACCCTGCTGAGTTTTTCTGTTGAATGAGAATCTTTCACCTCTAACCCAGTGGGCTCACTTGGTATCTTTCTGCCTATTCCTTCATTAGAAATTCTCAAGCCCTGCCCTGGCTGATGTGGCTCAGTGGATTGAACTCGGGCCTGCCAACTAAAGGATCGCGAGTTCAATTCCCAGTTAGGGGACATGCCTGGATTGCAGGCCAGGTCCCCAGCACAAGGTATGTGAGAGGCAACCACACATTGAGGTTTCTCTCCCTCTCTTTCTACTTCCCTTCCCCTCTCTCTAAAAAAAACTTTTTTAAAAGAAAGAAATTCTCAAACCCTGAATTCAGCTTGCCCCAGGGACCTACATCCCTAAAGAAAATACCACCCGATACCACCTGATGGGGAACCAAAGCTAGCATTTCTGGACACCACAGCACCTTGTTTACTCTCAGGAGGAAGTTACACTGTAATAAACTGGTCAGATTCCAAGCAACTATGTAGACTACTGCCCTGCACTGAGAGTGGAGCATTCAGAGGAGAGTTCCCTGAGGGGAAGGGCTTATGGTCTCGTTAGCATTCCTTGCAGCCTGAGAGGTGAAAGGTGAGGTGTGACACCTTTCATGGTATTCTCTCAGCAGCCCCCAGCTTAGGCTACAGCTACTACCCTCATCCACTTGACCTTCCACGGCACAAGTATATACATCCACTGCCGTACAGCAAAGATGGCAGTAGAGCAAATAAGGTAGTTCTAAGCCATAGCCAGGAACTCACACTATGGGATCTGAGCCCTGGGCACAAACTTTTGGCCCCTGCTCATCATTTATCTGCTAGGTGACCTTAGGTGAGTGACTTAAGGTCTCTGTGGCTCAGTTTCCTCATGCAACAAAGGAGTTGAGACTAGTATCAGCACCTAATTGGTTCTGAGGTGTGAGCGAACTCTTAGTCACTATAAGCTATCTTTTATTGTTGCTTATTATCTTTTTTCTTTTTCTTTCCTTCCTATTTTCCCTCTTTCCTCTTTTCTGTGTTAGAGTGTGTGAGTGTGTATGTGTGTGCACACGCACCAGATATATTAGTCTGTGAAAGTCCTGCTCTGTGTATCCAAAATCCAAAAATCCAAAAGTCTACACCCAAAGCTCACAAAAGGCTTTTCCAAGAATACCACCACACAGTGAGATCTGGGACTTCTGAGCTGATGAGGTTTTGGACTTTGGGGGATTTTGGGATATGGTAAGTGTATCCTGGATGTGGGCCGGACGTGAATCTTTGCAGTCCAGAAGGAAGACCACAGGTAGGGAGAGTAATCACTGCCTCACCCCCCACCCCAGTTGTCTACATCTGAAGCCCCAAATCTGTGAATATATTATGGCAAAGAGAAATGAAGGTAGCAGATGAAGTAAGGTTGCTCATCAGCTCATCTTCAATAGTGAGGTTATTTTAGATTATCTAGGTTGGCACAGTGCAGCCACCGTGGTCCTTATATGTGAAAGAGAGAAGCAGAAAAGTCAAATGCAGAGTGAAACAAAGTGAGGACTCCTCTGAGTACTGCTGGCTTTGAAGATGGTATGGGCCATGGGCCGAGGAACGCAGGCAGCCTGTAGACACTGGAAAATGCAGGGAAACCTATTCTCCCCTGGAGCCTCCAGAAGGAACGCAGCCCAGCCAACGCTTTGATTTTAGCCCAGTGAGACTCATTTGGACTTTTGGCCTCCAGAACTGTAAGATAAATTTGTGATGTTTTAAGCCAATTAGTTCGTGATAATTTATTAAAGCAGCAAAAGAAAACTATTCAAGAGAAGCACAGTTCCATTTATTTCCGCTGAGCTCTGTACAGTTCTGTACTGGTATTTTGGGATAAATTTCCTGCTGCAAATAAAGTATTACTTCCTCTTGTTTGCCTGCTCCCTTGCATATTTTCTTGCTTTCAAAAATGGGAGGCTAATGCATTTAAAAAAGCACCAAACCTTATTTAGTGACTTCCGTCAATTTCTTCCATAATAAAACTGAAAGTTTTCTTGTGTTACTTTCAAGTCTGCTTCCTGACAATTTGTCTGTTCACAAAAATGATGAATTAACAAGCTCAAGAATAAAAAGAAAAAGAAAGAGAAGCTATTATCCTGGAAAAACTGTTCTGCTTCTGAGTAATCCCAAGTTAATCATACCTATATGTGTTCCTCACAGGGCTGAAGGTGCGTGAGACGTCTGTGCCACTGATACAGAGAATGCCCATGTGGGGCCGCCCCGCCCCCTCCTGTCACCAGGCACGGTGCATGTGAGAAGTCTTTATGACAGGCGTTACCCTCCACTGCATTCTGAGTAACGTAAACCAAGCGGAGAATTTTATTATGCTGAAGTTGTTAGGAGGGTACTTCGATATGGCCAATGAGTATAAAATAAGAAAACATTATCTCTGAGAAACATTTCCCTTTTGTCACAGTTACACTGTCCTTTGTGTAAAACCCAAACCTGCCCTCAGGGATTATAGTTTTGATCCTGTGTTTTGGATCCAAATATGCAACATGGGAGAAACTGTATTTAATATTTAATAATCCACGTACTTAATGGTGAAATGCTTTTAGAAGGATCAGTGCAAGCCAATAACACTAAGAGTATGCTGAGAAAATGAGCAGTTACGCTTTCAAAATTGCTGCGCACAGATGTAATTCTCAATTACACTACCAATGACATTCTCCACTGCCAACTACACTGTAGAAAAAAGTGGAAGGTGAAAACTAACGAGGTGACCATGGATCACTGCACATAATTTGACAGTCGCTAAATTTTAAAGTGTGTGTGTGTGTGCAAGTATTCATGTGACTAAAAATTTAGGTATGCCATTTGACTTACAGTTCTCTATCACCCTAGATCATCTAGAAATGTAACTGTCCTATCTGGGAATATGGCTTGGTATTTTTATGAACTTGTTTATTTAACATCGGTTAATGTGAGGACACTGAACTATGCATATTGGCAGGAGAAGATGAAAATCAGAAGAATTTTCTTTAACCTCTATCTCAAAGGCTTTTTTAGAGCCTCCCTATACCTGAAAGGACAGATCTGAGTTAGGGTGTCATTACAATAATTTTATTTCCCTTTGTAAGTTTCAAATACTCTGAAAAATTAGCTCAGCACCTTCATGTAATTAATGTCAGACTACTGATCTTCCTGAAATACCACTTTCATCAATATCACTGCTACTTAAAGTTAAAGACCTTTATGTTTCTCACTGCATTATTCCTCCGAGAAACATCTGTGGAACAGCCACTACACAGAAGGCGCAATGCTAGGAATCGAAGAGGGAAGCAGAGGCGAGGATGCTCGGAGAAGACACGAGTAGAATGCGGTTCTGGTGCTCGTGGGGCTTACCATGGTCGAACAGAAGACATACGTGTGCAAAAACTGCACTGGATAGAATGTGGCAAACACTGTAACAGTGGAGGGAGAGCTTCATGCAGAACGTGGGATCCCAGGTGGATTCTGAAGGGTAAACGTGAACCTTAGAAGGCAAAGCTGGTAAGAGGCAGAGAGTCCAGACAGAAGACATGCCCAGAATCAGGAAAGCAAAGGGCAGTTCAAGGAGCAAAGCTGTTCAGTTTGGTTGGATCATGGGCTCCCCGAAGGAGATGTACAGAGTGCGTCAGGGATAAGCTGGAAGGTGAGTCAGGGCTTACAGAGAGAAGGCTGGACGCCTGATTAGGGAAACTGGGTTCAGCAGGGAGAAATTGGAAGCTTCAGAACAGTGGTAGTGGCAGTTCATGGCCAGGTTTTGGGAACATTAAGATGTAGGACCGTCTGAAGAAAGGCCGGATTGCAGAGGGACAAGGACACTAGTTGGAAGGAGTTGCAGAGGCTGTAGCAGTGGAAACAAAGGAGAGAGAAACACATACAAGCTATATACTTGCCATATAATGTGATCAGAAGTTTGATAAAAAAGCAGCAAACAGTGCCCCTGAGCTCTTACACAGACCTGGAAACCAGACAGCAAGGATGCCAGCGCACCAGCAGGAGTGTGAGCCGAGCAGGGGAGCGAGGAGTTCTGCTCTGGAGCTGTCGAGCTGGGACTGCCTGTGGGGCACACCAGTGGACATGCCCAGCAGACGGAAATGTGCTGTAGGAGGGAGATGAGAGCAGAGACTGACACTGGAGAGGTCACCCACCACACAGGCAGTTTTGAAGACGTGGGAGTGAAGAGCTCACCAGCAGAAAGAGTAAAGAGGCCACGTGGAGGTCTTCGAGGGAGGGAAGAACCCCAGCCAAACAGGGGCAGGGGTTTAATGGAAGCCGAGGGCGAGGGTTCTTAATCCAGTATCAAATGCTGAAAGGTGGTTATAGGGTAGAATGTGGACTAACAACAATAACTAGTGATTGCTTTGCACATAGTATATATAACAGACACGTGTTAAACACCTTATAGTTATGACCTCATTTATTCCTGACATCCAAGGTGAGGCAGATTCTACTATCACCATTGATTAACAGATGAGACACCGAAGCCTTTGGGGAATGAAGGAATCTGAACAAGGACATCACGCTTGTAGGAACCAGGCTGCCAGACCCCAGTGACTATCTGCTCTCGGGTAACAAATTCCTTGGTCCACATGCCCCACTGCAGTAGGGTTTCCCTGGCAGACGTGTCCTCACGTTCTTCAAAACCAGCCTCCAAACCCAGTTCAGGGACTGGCGTTTCCAGAAAGCCTTTCACAAACTCCCCACATGGCCTCTCTATATTGTTCACAGCATTTGCTCTTTAAGGTGTAGTTTGGCCATTCGGTTTTATATAATTTCCTCTATTACACACCAATAATTTGTGTGCGCTGCTGTTCTTCCCTCTAATAACTAGCTAGGTCCTTCAGACGGAGATTTATCACCTTTTATATTTCTTCTGTACCCTGCAAAGCAATTTGTTCTGAGTGAGAGACATGGTGTATCCAATGAGGAAATATCTGTTATGAATTAACCGGTGCCTCCACAGGTGACAAGAAATCAGAATCGGGTTGAGGGTTACACAAGCAGAAATGCTCTCAGTTATAGGGGTTTTCTAGGATGCTTGTAAGAGAAAAGAACGTTCTAAGCCTCCTAAAAAGGCTGTGCAGGCCTGAATGGACAACAACGAGGAAGGAAAGAGACCCTGCTCCTTGGGTGAGGTTAAGGAGGCTCTTCAAAACTAAAAGTTCTGAAAATATACTTGGCTTCTCACGTAGTAATCACACCCCTAAGGCTGTTAGCAAATTAAGGCATATAATTTTTCCAGTGGACTAGCAGTTTAAGCTTATTTGAGAAGGCTTTCTTGCCTGTTTTTCCTTTGATTTCTGAATTCTGAATTATTTCTCCCTTTAGAGGGAGTATTCTACAACAAGTTTCTTTCAAACAAAGCTTTACTTTCCTTGATTAAATAAAGAAAGAAATCATTCTTCTTCAGAGTAAGATTTAGGCAAACTCTAACATGTAGGCCTCTTGAATTTCCTGGCTCCCACCGGTCTGGCAGGACTCCTCAGGCCACAGGCTCAATGCGACTTCTTGCCATTTTCCACTCAAAGTGCAAGAGAACAGCCCACTGGGCAGAAGCCTGACTGCCCTTGGGCTCAGGGACACATTATTTGTATCCAGGACGTCCAACTTGACGACTGCTAGGAAGTACGTCTTTCCCCTGCTTTCGAGTGCTTGCTTTCAGCTTGTTTAAATATGCTCCACAATTTTACTCCGAAAGTATCTGAGAAAGGAAATGCTAAACTAAATGCATTTAGAACTACCATCGTCTGCAATGGGAGCTCAGTCTGATAGAAATGATAGCAGAGCACACTCAAACTACTGAAAAGTTTCATTTTGGTGAAGAAAAAAAAAAAAAAAACCCAACAATGAAGCTCTTTACAAAGAAACTCTCCTTATAGGCCATAAATGTATATCATCAAGTGTCTTATTTTTAACAAACCAGCATCATCTACGTCTCTGAAATATTACACTAAAACTGTTCTCACATAAACACAGTTTTACATTCCTCTCCAAGGTTAAAAAGGAAGGTGCCCTTTAGTTTCACGGAAATGAGGCTGACGTTACAAACTCTGTCACGACAAAGGGAGCACTTTGTCCAACTCTGCCTTCACCTTGTCCACGATACTTCCCGTGAACTGAAGAAAACTGTGAATGGTTAAAATTCCCAATCCTGTGATCAACACTCCGACATATTTTCCAGGAAAGATGACAAATCGTTCGGGGCACTGTGGGTCTTTAGTTTAATCCTTTCGAGATGGACAGCTGTAATTCAGAGAATGAGCGAAGCTGTATCCCTACCATCACTTGACGTCTGCAGTTCACACTCTTCTCTGTGCAATACTGGACCGACTTCAGATGTTGATGCCGAGGGAAAAAAGTTTCTATTTTGGACTGTATAGCTTCCATCAGCATTTAGTTTTAGAAACAGAAACTTTTTTAACTCAGAATTTCTAACAGTAAGACAGATTCTCTTTTTGATGATGACAGCTGATTTGGGGAAATGTTTATTTCCATCTTAAAGTCTTCAAAGACACACACATAATAACTTTCCTATAGTATGAGTATTATAAAGGGGAAGACACGCAGTTTTGGATTCAGTTCGCTCAATTCTTACAAAAGCCTGCTTACTTTCTTTGAGAGTTTTGTGAAATCGGATACCGAGCCTCCATCCCACTGATACCTTGAAACATCCTCCCCGCCCTCTCCTCCCCTTCGTCTGAGTCCTTCTGGGTGGAGTGTTTGCTCCCCAATTCAGCTGGTGACACACTTGCTTATGTGCTGGACTGGCCGGTGGCCTGGCAAGCACCAGGATCCTCACACCAGGTCTCTGGGTGGAGGCACCTTGAGGACTGACTGCAGGAAGGGCGGGCAGCTGGGGAGGGTAGCAGAGCTTTTGGCCGGTGCCACATTCCAACACGTTCGTCCACTGTGCTGCTTCAGCCTTCTCCACACCCAGGACGCTCTGGGTACCCAGTTCTGACGCTTGAATCTTATCCCCACTGTCTGTGGTAGGGTCCCTGTCTAGGCAACCCTGTCTGTGTCAGTCACCCCTCGTGACTCTGCCAGGCTTCCTCCCAGAGCTTGGGCTGGAGCCTTGCTATTATCTGCTACGTGCTCTGGACTCCCAGTCAGGGGCTTTGCCTAGAGGCCAGGCAACTCTACTGGCCAATTATCAGCTGCATAACCTTGGCTGAACTCATAAACCAACCTGAGCCTCAGTGTTTTCATCTGTAAATGGGAACGATAATCACATCCCTTACCTAAGAGAATATTTTGAGGACTCCTTGTTCTGTGATTAGAGTAATGCTTGGCACAAACACTCAAGAAGAAAGGCCAGCATCATCACCTTTCTGTCTCCCTGGGGCTAGACAGGGCTGACCGATGCTGACTGCAGATGGCACAGAACTTAACATGGGCTGACTGTTAATAACACGTCAAAATTTTGTTTGCAGGGCCTTTTTCTGCCCAGTTCCTACAGTGCAGCCCATTTGCTTCATTCTCTACAGTGTGGCCTTGAACGCCCCCTCCCCACCCCAGATTCTGTGACTTGCGACCTGAGCCCCCCTGAGGCTGGAGTCATGCCCAGTTCAGCCACTGCCTACTCTTGGTGCCTTTCTTGAGGCCTGTATCTCCATCTGCAACACATTCATTCTCAGAATATGGGCTTTTACAAAATTCTTAGAATAGAAAACTTCTTGAATATTCTTTTAAAACACACTCATCTCTTATGTAAATACTTGAGGTTATTTTACCAACTGTACTAAAGTGCAGTTGATACTGGGTGTCTCAATGTGTTGGTGGCAGGAGAAACTGATATTGATAGGAGTGGAGAGAAAGAGGGGAAAGAATTAATTGTGTATACACTTATCTCTTTACAACACCTGTAAAGACTAGGTATCACCAGAGGCTCAAAAATTTTGCTAACTTCTTCAAGTCAACGGCATCAGGCCCAAGCTCATCTAAGACTCTGTCACAGGTTGTTACAGGTATAGTGAAGCCCCAGCCAAGTGGAAAGAGGGCTCCGAATATGGATGGTCCTCCACAGATATCTGAATGCCGGAATCATCATTGTTACTTGTGTGCTTATGTGCCATTTGCCTTCTGATCACTTTCCCTGTTACTTAGTAACTGCTAGGAGTCCACTGTTAAAGCCAGTCACACCTGGCACAATCCACCCATGCCTCATGCTCCACATCTGTCACTGAAATTAGTAGAGAAACTCACACACATGCCCTCCTAAACGTGTCCATTTATCTATTTGCTGTCTTTTAAACTATTTCGTACTCATTAGCTGATGTCATCTGCCCAACCCTTGTATTAGTTTCCTATTGCTGCTGTATCACAAACGTACAGCTGAAAACAGCACACACTTATGTCTTAGAGCTCGGGGAGTTAGAGAAGACCAAAACGGGTCTCAGTGGGCCAAACTCCCGGTGCCAGCAAGCCGCGTTCCTCCTGCAGTCCTGAGGGGAGAACTGGCTTCTTGCCTCTCCAGCTATTCCAGAGACAGCCAGCATTCCTTGGCTCACGACCCGTGCCCCCAGCTTCAAAGCCAGCACGGTCAGGCCAAGCTCCTGTCACGCTGCCATTCCTCTGGTTCTGTGTTTCACCTCTCTCCTCGACATGTAAGGACCCTTGTGCCTACGTTGGATCCACCAAGATAAATCCAGCATAGCCTCCTGATTTTAAAGTCAGATGATTAGTGACTTTAATTCCATCTGCAGGCTTAATTCTTCGTTGTCACATAACCTCACATAGGCACAGGTGCCAGAGGTTAGCACATGCTATCTTGGGTAGGTCAGTACCACTGCCCTTATGAGTTAGGTGGGGGCGGGGGCTTCCCCTGGAAGGGATGAGGACAATGAAATGAGAGCAATTATGTCACGTGTCCAGGGCACAGTCACAAGCAATACTTATGACAAGTCATCCTGATGTGCAATGTAGTGAAAAGGTGCTCTCATCACAAACTCCTTTGTCCCTGAAACTTTTAAACACAGACTTCCCTCTCTTCTCATTGTCTGGGTGAGGTACTGTATTCCCCTGGGGTAACTATCATATAACTGTTTATACCCCCCTGTCCCAATACGTCACGAGCTTTCGATCTGCATTACCAGCTACCTACGACACAGTTCGTTCAGTCCACAGAAGCCTTAGATGGAATATATTTAAAACCAAACTTACCGACTTCTTATGCATCCCTTCCTCAGTGTCTTATTTTAATTTGGTCAAATCGCCCATACTTAAAACATAAATGTCCCCCGTGTGCCCGTCCTCTTTTCTGTCTCCACATACCCAGTAACTGTCTCCTACTCTCACGATCCGTCTACTTTTCTCCAATTCTACTGCTGGGCCTGAAGCCACCACCATCATCTCTTACCTGGGTTTCAGCTTCAGCATTTTTTTTCCACCTTCACTCTTGCCTCCTTTCTTTGTTCTACTCGCAGTACTGCAGCAAGAATTTAACCGCTGCTTATAGCCTTCCCATCTGTGTATCTTTTCAACCTCGTCTAACTCTCCTAACCTTGGACTCCTCACTCCAGCATCACAGAAAAATTTTAATTTTGTGAAATGTGGACACACTCTCTTGCTTTTGGCCTTTGAGTATCTGATTTCCTCAGATGCTATTCCTGCCCTCTCATCTGGCTGAATCCCATTTACGCTTCAGTTGCAGCTGAAACTTCACTGTCTTCCCTTGACTCCCTTTTCTTCTTAGTCTGGTACCTCCCCCATCTGCTTGTCTTCGCCACAGCACTGTGTGGAACCTGTCTGGGGACTTGCTGACTCTTAACTCGGCTCTCAGTCTCACAACGGCAGCTCTGTGGCTATTTTGAGCACCGTTTTATCTTGACAGTGGCACAGTGCTTGGCACACAGTCGATGCTCAATACGACTTTGTGACATAAATAAATGGCAATTTAATTTCATTAAGGCCCAAACTTAAATGGAGCTAAAAGGAATGCAGTTCTTTTCCCTACAATTCTATTAGGGTCTTTATACATCTAGTCTCCTCTATTTTCTGTATCCTTAAAATTCATAACCAAATCACCTGGGCAATCAGGCCAGTTCCCATAGCCAACGATTCTTCTATGCAGCCTACAAGTAAGTAACGTGGCTGTACCTTAAAATCTTTTTTTTTTTTTTAAAGTATGCACATGCTAGATGACACCTAAAGAAACTGAATAAGTCTTGGGAATGGTGAAGCATACATATTTTTAATTATTTTTTTATTTTTAAGTATATTTTATTGATTATGCTACTAGAGTTGTCCCATTTTTCCTCCCCTTTATATCCCTCTATCCACCCCACCAGCATTTCCCCCCCGACCTTAGTTCATGTCCACGGGTCATACGTACAAGTTCTTTGGCTTCTCCCTTTCCTATACTATTCTTAACCACCCCCTGTCTATTTTGTACCTACCAATTAATGAACAACCCAAGTTTAAAACCACTACTGTGGGCTAATTTTAAAACACTCCCATGAGAAAAAGGGTTTGCTGAGAGCATATGGTCCATGGTGACCTCAACAGCTCGAGGTCCACACTGCCCTGCAAAGCGTGACCCAAACAGCAGGAATAAGAGAACAGTTCTATTCTGTTGAGACAGCATGTCATACTGAGGCTAGCACTTGAGGAGGGGAACTTGTTGGATTAACAGTGTACAAAGGATTAAATATAATTGTTAATCACTTCTTCAGCACTTAATATTTATATAATTACAGCAAAAAAATTCCTTCAACTAGTCATCACCATATCACAGAGAAAGGGATACATTTCCACCCAACTTT
>PVKM010004003.1:0-54341 GCA_004027735.1 Carollia perspicillata | reverse complement strand
TTTTGAGATTGTCAGTTAATGTTATTTTCAGTGATTTACTGTTGTTCTAAGTGTTTGATGTCAATAATCTAGTGGACTTTAATTTTTAAATCATGTTCCTAATAGGAATGTATAAAACTCTAGAAAATTATGTAATTCCTTCTCACTCTCAGAATTCCAGAAAACAATAGTCATAATTTCAACATAGTTCCTTAATGGTTCCACAATACTTTCAGAAAGTGATCCCTATGGAAAAATAGCATAGATTTTTACATAAGTAATTTTTGACTGAGATAGAAATTATAGCTATTTATTTTATCATGCAAATAATTAATGTAAGCTTTTTTGTGGGTAGCACACAGTGCTGCGACTCCTTAGTAGAGAAACTTCATTTGACCAACACTGTGCTCTTCGCCAGACTTCTCCGCACGTCACCACGCACCCAAAGACCTCTAATTTCTCATGTTCTGCTTCCAGCTTATTTTTTTACTGCCATCCTATAGTCATTTGAACCAGAGTAGATACTTTTCCATTTTAAACTGTCACCTCTACTTTGATTACTTTTTAATCGGAGGATTCATTTAATCATGAATCTTTTTCAATCTGTTAGTTAGGCATTTTTTACATGTGGGCTGATAGCGTGGAGGACGGAACAGATTCTGTCTCTAACAGTAGGAAAGTCCTATGTTGTTTTATGGATGAGTAACAAAAACAGCAAACTATCTGCTTCCATCCATTCTCTTTTTCTTCTTTAATGACACATCGCTAGCTTTAACTCTGCACTGATGAGCCAGCCAACACCCTACCTTTCCCAGGCCCTCTGGCCACTAGGATGATCTGTGAGACTGAGGTGGAATATACTGGGTGGGACTGCTGGAAAAACTCTTTGGCCTTCCTTTCTCTTTCTCCTGTATCCCACCAGAAATGGTGATGTGACAGCTGAAATTGCAGAAACCACCCTGTGCCCTTGGAAATGGCAAATGCGTGCTGAGCACAGCAGAGCAAAGAGAAAGAGCATCATTCCTTGATAGCAGTGCACGTGCTACATGACACATGTAACATACTTCCTTTAACTGTGCTGAGCTTCCTAGCTGCGTATTCCTGTAACTGAGACATATTCCTTGTTTAGACCATTGTGACTGGTAGTCAAATATAATTCTTCACAACATTCCTTCAATGATAAGAGTGATATCACATGCGAACACACAAGTTAGATTTATTATTATTCCTTCTCCTACCATAATTGGTTTACAATAATAAATCTGAATATTTATTTTATTATGCAAGTATCTGACAGTTTATTAAAAATAACTCAGGTACTCTAAGGTTTTTGGATTTTTAGATTTCACCTTAACATCTTTGAATAACATCTGCAAAAACAATCACCAAACATTTGCAAAATGGGGGTAAGAGAATTACCGACTTTTGTAAAGTAATTTATATGTAGGCACTCAATAAATATTAAAAGAACATACAAATATTACTGTTATCCAGCCAGATAGATCCCATGAAGACAAGGTGAAATTATGAGAGTAAAAAATAATTATATTAATGATAAGCCAGTAAAAGTAATCCTGAGATTTAAAAAAGTCAGTATATTCTCATATGTTTTGGCAGCACAGAATTTCAAACAAATTACCTTATGATATATATTTGCAGCCCTACCATTACATGGGAAGGATTTCTTCTTTTTCATCAAGGTGTATTTTGTAAAGATTGGACAATCAGTACTGGCTCATATTAAGAAAAGTCTGTGTGAAAATACAGCTGATGCATCTCATAGGGCTGCATGCTGTGCTGTGAAAACTGCAGGGAGGTTTTATAAAAAGCAACTTCACTCACATTTTCCATAATGTTAAAAAAAAGTTTTGTTTCACTAACGGCAACCTGTACTCCAGCTGTTCGTGCATATTTCTGTGCGACTCTGCATTTTCCTAGGAGATTAAGATGGTCTCATAAAGAAATCATCCTTTCCGAAACAGGTAATCCACTTTTCAATCCATTGCATAACATATGCTCCGAAGGAAGTGAGGAAGAGGAGCATGAGCCAGAGGAAAAGACAGCCCACAAAGTCGCAGACCCAAGATCTGCAGGGGAGAAGCTAAAGGTAGGAAATGATCATGCATGCATCCATACTCAGACATGTTTGAAGCAGGACAGCAATGTGTATTTTATTGAAAAACAGCACTGTTTTGAGAATCATCAAAACCCCTCTCTTCAGATTAGCTTGAATCCTTACACGCACACACATACACAGGCTCACTTACAACAGCTGTGATATGAGCCTAGTTTACTGCATAGGACACCAAATTTTACATAATTGATAACTCTGGGCATTTACTCTTTGCATTAAATCTAAAGACTCATGTTATGTTTCATAAATTCCATTGATTTTAGTACAGTTGTTTCGCTACTTCTCTCTGTGTGCAATTTTTAAATTAATCATGTCAACCAGTTGCAGTACCTACCCTGTAAAAAGCCTTCTGTGGGACACGAAGTGAGTTAAACCTAACCTCAAGGTCACTGCAGTCCATTAAGAGAAGGCACATACGTCCAACCACCAGCTCAGCGTAAGCAAAGCCAAAAGGATGTGGTAGTTCAGACTAAAAGGAAACAAACCAGGTAGGCCTGCTGAAGTGTTCGTTGCCCAGGCCCTTGTTACACATCTCATCCTCTCTACCACTGTGTCAACCTGTTCATTTCTAAAACTGCAGCTTTTACAGAGAGCACACGGAATTTGGACAATGCAAAAGGGGACATGCTGCTGTATTTTACAAACAAGAGAAGAGTTGGTAGAAATTGTGTTAAATAATTATTGCCTTTAGACCTCTAAAACTCTATGCCAAACATAAAATACACATTGATATATTGTGACTTCGAGGACTTTTGATTTTAACATGAGTGCTTTTATCCTCAGTGAGATTTTATTATGTGTCATTCCCAAGGAATTTTCCAAAGGAATGAATATTCAGTGTATTATAAACTTCTTTGAAATAAAAACCTAGAACTTGACATAAATGCTGGCGCACAGGCAACAAGGTTTCCAGACCCTAACTTCTGTGTTGCCTCAGATATATACATCCACTTCCTCTGTCTGCATTACAAAGATGAGATTAAGACTGGTGCATTTGGTTTCCATGGTGCGACAAGCCAGATTACTTATAAAGATACTTTACGAAGATTTGTAAATAAGGTAACTAGAGCCATAAATCAACTGAAAAAAAAATCTTGATAAAGCTACCATATGTAGAAATCTTTGTAATCTAAATGATTAATGGAATCTAAGTGAGTAAAAATTACTTAAGTCAGTCCATTTTAGATATAAGGCCAGGATTGGAGCAATGAAGCAGGACTATAATTATAAATAATGCAGGGCTCTTATCCTCCAACTGCTTATAATATATAGTCTAATACAGAATTAATTTTTAAACATCACTATAGCTGCAGTGTTGAGAACGGATTGACAGAGGCAAGAATGGATGAGGAGATAGCAATTAGATTTTTGGCTGTTACCAAGTGAGAGTTGACTAGGACTAAGTTTCTGTTAGTAGATATCCATTAATTCAAAAAATATTTATTGAATGTCAGATATGTGCCAGGCACTGTCCTTTCACTGAAGATTCAGCCATGAGCAAAATAAACAAAATCCTTTGCCCCATGAAACTAAAATCTGCTGGAGAAGATATGCAAGATAGATATAAAAAATATTTAATGAAAATAAAAATAGTGTTTTACAGAATGGTAAGTACATAGAAGAAAAAGAAATCAAGGAAGAGAAACTTGAAATGCCATTGTGAATTGAAATTTTAGGGGGAACAAGCAGGGAAGACCTCCTGAGAAAGTAACTTTTGAGCAGATGGAAATGAGGGACCTAGCCCTGCAGATCTCAAGGAGAGCATCTCACGCAGAGTGAGCAGGAAGTGTGAAGGCTGTGAGAAGAGAACAAGCCTAGTGTGACCCAGAAAGAACAGGGATTTCACAGGGTAAGAGCAGGAGGAGTAGGGGCGGGAAGAGTAAGAAATGAAATCAGGATGTAATGAGGTACTAGGTTATGCAGAATCTATAGATCATTGCAGGTGTTAAGTATTTACTCTGGCTGAGTTGGGAAACCTGGGTCATCTGTTTACCCATTTTCTCTTGATGCTAAAGCATCCTTCCATAGTCTTGTCTGTGATGCTGGGGCTGGGGCTCTGTAAATTACACATTCCGTTTAGACACGTGGTTTCCAATTAACTTTTGCCATTAGAAGGTGACAGAGGAAGGTTGAACAGCAAGAGGAGAGAAGAGACACACTTTGGTTTCTTCTGTTCTCTTTGTGCTGACCAGGAGCAGCTGATAGCTTTAACCCTCACCTTCTCTGAGCACTGGGGGCCGGCCCTGTGGCACCTCCTCAAAGGCCCCAGCAGCAGCCCTTCGGGATCCCCTTCTGTGAGGTCTGAGGACCAATGCAGTGGAGCTCCTCCTCTAACCTCGAGGTCCTGGTCATTTTCGCACCTACCCCCGGTCCCCAGGGCCCGAGAATGGAAGCTCACTTCTGAGCTATTACTAGTGGGTTACTGTCATGTTCCCTTTTGTTCCTTCACCTTGAAACACCAACGTTACCAATTCTCTGTTTAAATGCCCTCTGTTCAAAATGCTTAGCACGGTTTCTGTTCTCTCGATGATTACAGGGTCAGGTACCAAGAAGAATCCAAGGAAACCCTCAAAGATGGAATTATGGAATGGCTTCAGATATATCCTTGATCTTGAATTTAATGCTAAGTTCCTTATCAGTAGAAAATGGGATGCTGATATTACAATGGCATATACACTGTTTAATTAAATCATCACTTGCGGTTGCTTAGAATAAAGTGCGTATTGGAATAAATATCTTACGGGGCCAAGTGGCTGCTGCAGTTGACTGACGTGGAAGTAATGGTGACCGTGATGGATGGGTATTGCCAACTGCATTCCAAGAGAACCACAAGAGAAGAACCTCTTTTACTTTCTTATGAATGTATTTACTTTAATTTTTATATTGCAGGGCAGATATGGCTGAAAATAACCTCAACATTTAATAGTTTGGGTTGTGTATGGAATTGCAATGGAAGGTGTACATGCAGGCTTTCAAGTGCCCTGAGTAAAAATAAGGACGATGATTGAGAAGTGGGGATGTTTGGGTGGGCACACAAAGCTAAAAATCTTGAATCTGCTCTGAGCCTTCCTTTTTGTGTAATTTTTTTTTCAATTAGTTTACATTCACTGTTATTTTGTATTAGTTTCAGGTGTACAGCAGAGTGGTTAAATAATCATATACTTTGCAAAGTGTTCCCCTCAATATTTCAAGTGCCCACCTGGCACCATATATAGCCATCACAGTATTATTGACTATATTACTAGAGACTGTTTTGTTACTACTCATCTGTCATTCTTAATACTTTTTCACCCAGTCCCCCACCCCACTTTCCTCTGGCAACCACCAGTCTGTTCTCTGAATCTAGAGTTTTCATGTATTTTGTTCTTTAGACTCTACTTGTAAGTGAAATCATATGATGTTTGTCTTTTCCTGTCTGACTTATTTTACTTAGCATAATACCTGATAGGTCTACCTATGCTGCCCCAAATGGCAATATTTCACTCTTTCTGTGGCCAAGTGATACTCCATCGGGCATACGCACCACTGCTTCTCATCCACTCATCTCATGATGGGCACTTGGGTTCCCTCCGTATCTTGGCTATGGTAAACAGTGCTGCCTAGGGCTGTACAAATGCTTTCAAATTAGCGCTTTGGCTTTCTTCAGATGTATACCTGGAATTGGAATCACTGGGTCACAAAGCAGTCCCATTTTGAGTTTTTTGAGGAAACTCCATTCTGTTTTCCACAGGGTGGGCCTTCCTTTCAGTGAGATGCTTACCCCCTCCAGACCCAGCTCTCTTATTGTCTGGCCCTGTAGGCAGGGAAATTTGAGTGCATTGTAACAGACACTAGAGAAAAATCCAACCCAGAAAGCAGCAGGCTATACTCCAAAAGAATTAAAATAGTTTCCTAAATTATATAGGTATAGCCCGAGGGGGCAAATGTGAGAATACATTATAAGTTGTTGGAATAAGAAAGATGAAATGTGACACTGGATAGGGCAAAGTAATCAACATAGGTGTTCTTTTTCCATATTTAACACAGCAGGTTGCACAGATAAACATTGTTCTAAGTTTACTTGTCTTACAGGATCTAATGGTGACCCTCTTCCAATGAGGCTGGAGTAGAATTTCCTAATCTAGGGTAAAGTAAAGACCTAAGGTTGTAGGAACGTGCGAGTGGACTTCACTTGTGAAATCTGCACACACGTTGCCTTACTCCACCTCTTTGGAGGGCCCAGATGATGTCCCTTTTACTAAGGCGCACACCACTGTCTTTGTAAAGCTCCATGGCAGCCGTCCTCTGAAGGCTAAAGATGGTGATGGGAGATGTTGGCATTGAAAATGGATTCCTAATTGCATGGATACAGAGCAGCAGAAGTTAAGTGGCAACACTAACTTCGAAAACCAAGATTTATGCTATTCCTGTAACGGGCAGCAATGTGGGTTAGCGATCAGAATATCTTGCCTAACAGGGACTTTTGACAATAATGGCTGCTTGACTCCTAGGAGGGAATATCCTGGAAGTAAAACACATGAGCAGATTTCTGAAGCATTACTTAGTCAGTGCACAGGGGTTGGCAAAAGTGGGTTTACAGTTGTGAGTACACAAAATAGAGCTTATTCTTGTATTATTTATTAATTATTGTAAACCTAAGTTATTAATTACTGTAAACCTACATTTGCCCACTGCTGTAATAGGAAAACCCTGGGTCTGATGGGTGGAAATCTGGTTTGGATATTTACAGTTTCTCACCCATTTACCGAACCTAAGCCAATTCAGTGAGCTGGAGTTTTTGGATGGAAAAGGAGATGGATACCTTTAAGAAATGACCCTGCAATATTCCCACAATTATACAGTGTAAAACTTTTCTAAGCCTTCTTGAAAAACACTTGCACGCATTTAATAGGTGACTGTGTACTAGACTTAAGTTGATGCTAATCCTAGGAACTCAAAAATTAGTTTGGACCGCTTTCAGTGTGGGTGCCCTTGCGGTGGGTAAAAGACTCCATCTGACAGTGGACCAGTCAAGGGGGGAAATGCAGTGGGGAAAAATAGAGCTATGTATGTTTTCTTTCTTGCTTATATAGTACACTGCAAATTAGCAACTCTTACAGCTCCTAACTTCAAGAGTTAGAATCCATCTTTCCACATCTTGAAACAGTCTGCCCTTGTGACTTGCTTTGGCCAGTAGAATATGGCAGAAGACATCTTGTGAATTCTAAGCCTAGGTCTTAAGAGACTTTGTGTCCTTCTGCTCTCTCTTTTGGAACCCTGCAGCTGCCTGTCCCTGACATCTGGAAGGTGACAAACCATAGGGAACAGAAATAAGCCATTACAGCCAAGACCCTAGACACCCAAGGGAGCCTGAAGACTGACCAGCACACCATCCCAGTGGCCAACCACAGGCAGATGAGTGAGTCCCTCTGAGACCAGAAGAATCGCTAATTTGTTTCATTCTTCATTTTACCCTTCCTACTTTGTGTAAGGATTTCTAGTGAGATTGTGACTGAACAAGAAGATTTAACATCCTCCCAGAGCTGGGACATCGTAAACGTTAAGACTCTGAGTTCCTCTTTATGGGAAAAAATGTGAGAGTGACTTCATTTGTTTAAAAGAGAGTTGGCCCCTGCTGGTGGAAGCCTGGGTTGTTATTATTGTTGCATGCGTGGAAGTTACAATATGTGTAGAGGAGATTTTATGAGGGCTGAGTAGCCCCAGCGGGCAGCTTTATGATGCTGAGACTAGGACGAGGACTTCACAAATTACATCTCCAACTCACACTTGCCAGCTGGTTTCCTTTCAGAGTGTACCTCAGGATACATAGAGATAAGGCAGAGGAAGGGGCTTCCTCCTTGTTTCCCCTGCCCTTGCCAGCATTGGCCAGAAGCAGCGCTCCGCATTTTCTCCAGCCTTCCACATTTCATGACATTTCCAGCACAGCCCTGGGGCACACTCTCAGAGGATCCGCCAGCAGCCTGCCTGTGGATTCTCTCTTAGAAGTGTGAGAACCAGCCTGCAGAACCCTTCTTGTAAGCTCCTGGGTTCTGATAACCTACCTTTCCCCTTTTGTTCCTTTGTTCAGCATTGGCTGTTGTTGCCCACAGTTATTAATCTCTTTGTGACCCTTTAAGTCTTCCAACACCTAGGTGAGAGAGCCCTCAGTTTGAAACTCCAGTGTTGTTTTCTGTTTTCTCGACTATACTCTGATACAGAGCCAAAAAGTAGAGGGTTTTGAGATCTGGACTAATTTGTCTCACATTTTAATAGGATCGATCACCTTGGCTGTGTTGGAAAAGACTGAAAGTAGAGGCCAGTTAGGAGACTATTTCAGTTGAAACAGATGAAGAGAGCTCAGACTGGAGGGTGAAGGAGTGGTTAAATTCTGTGCATATTTTGCAGGTATTGATAATGGGATTTGTAGACTGACTAGGACTGAATTTTGAGGAAAGGGAAAAGTACGAATTATTACCTCGGAGAGCAGGAGACTAAGTGAAGTAGGGAAATTCAGTGTTACTGTGAGCCAACAATTAAGATTAGCGATCACGCATTGAAAAGTGAGACCGACTGACACAGCTGTATGTTTCCTACGGCTACGGCTCCACAGTGGTTCTGTTTGTTCAAGTAATGCTAGCTGCTGTGACAGATTAACCCTGAAATTTTAGTGACCAAACACAATACAAATGTGTACCTCAGTACCCTAAAGTAGGTACTAAGTAGGACACAGTGGTGGAGGTGAGATCCAAGGTTGTACAACTACATCTTTCAGTGATCCTGGCTGATGGGAGCTCCACATATGTTGTTCAAGGTTATCTTAGACACTGACACCCAGCTTCAGATTGAGGAGGAGAGAAAATGGAAAATATTAGCTGGCAAAAGAGGAGGTGCCTGTTGGAGAAGGAAACACTTGGAATGGAATATCTGGAGGAATTACACTGTTGCCATTTACAAAGACAAGCTAGTATGTAAAATAGAGGTCAAGAAAGATCATTGGAAGAGAGACTGTCAAGGAATATAGCAGGGCTGTCCAACTCATTTTCACCAGGGGCCACATCAGCCTCGTGGTTGCCTTCAAAGGGCCAAATATAACTTTAGGACTGTATAAATGTAACTACTCCTTAACAGTTAAGTGAGAGCTCAGCACTGTTGCCGGGTAGAAACAAGGTGCTGGGCTGGATAAAACAGGGTGGAGGGCCAGATTCAGCCTGCGGGCCTTGTGTTTGCCACCTGTGGAATATAGCGTCCTTAATGTTGGTGGGTGACCTACACAGATACTGTAATGTTGAAGCAAGTAATAATAGTGAGCCAAGTAGTGAACTCTTTGAGGAATAAGAAAATGTGAAGATAAGAACAGTGAATGATTTAGAAAGCTGTTTAGCAGATAAAAATGCAAGACTTGAGTGGCGATTAGCAATAGAGGTAAAGAAAGTATGAAGAGGCAGTCCCAGGTTTCTCACTTAACCAAATGGGTGGACAGTCTAGCCATTTACAGGGGAAAAGCACTGTAGTATAAAGTATATTTAGAAGATAAATTATGAGTTTATTTCTGGATACAAACAATTTGAGTCCTGGTTGGTGTGGCTCAGTGGATTGAGTGCCAGCCAGCCTGCGAACCAAAGGGACACCACTTCGATTCCCAGTCAGGGCACATGCCTGGGTTGCCGGCAAGGTCCCAGCTAGGGGGGTGCTCAAGAGGCAACATTGATGTTTCTCTCCCTCTCTTTCTCCTTCTCTTCCCCCTCTTTAAAAACAAATAAATGAAATCTTTTTTGAAAAAAGAATTTGAAATTTCTCATTTCAAATATCCAAATGGAAATTCTAGAAAATTTGAAATCTAAAGGTCTAGGGCTCAGAGAAAAAAACACATATGAGATATATATTTGAGAGTCACTGGCAAATAAATGGTAGTTAAAACCATGTATTCATAATGCCATCTGGGAGCTATTAGGAAACAGAACTGAGCCTTGATACATGTAGAAAAAAAAATGAGGCTCAAGGAGAATGCTTTTATTTGCTCAACCAACCATATTAATTCAGAGATAAGTACACTCATTTGATTACCTTGGCTGCGTTCAATGTCATATTCTATCCTCACATATATCCCCCAGGTTTATGCCAGTATAACTTAGGAAAATATTTCAATCTTTCGGGACCCATTTCTTTCTAGGTTGAATTTTTCACTTATCCCTGTTAGAATGTACTCAGATCTCTAGGTCTAGACACAATACCGGTGATAAGGACTAGACTCGGGAGGAATAAGGAGCCCATTCGAAGAAAGCTGAAATTAGATTCAAGATTTTCATCTTTATTCATGTCTACCCAATTATTCCACTCTTCCTAATCAATGCCCTAATTTTTCACTGAGGACACTTGGATAGTCCATGAATACCTTACATTTTGATTATATAACTAACAGAGATACTTAAATGCTGAGTTTAATTTTCAGCCATTTCTACTCTGCCATATACAAATAAGAATAAATACATATATACAAAAGTATGTGTTTATTTTTAGGATCGCGAAAGAAGGTCTTTGTTTGAATTGACATTGTTAAGCCCCTGAGCATGTCATTTTCCTTTTGTACAGTCTTCAGGACAGACATAAACAGCCATTCTACCAAAACCAAGGGAGAACGAACTTTAAAGGCAAAAAATAGAGTTATTCAAGAAGGAAACAGTGACCGACTGATTTAATAATAACATTTATTAAGAACTTACTGGGTGCTAGGCTATGTTCTAAAAACTTTACAAATATTCATTTACTTTATTCTTACAAAATTCCTATGTAGTGATTATTGTTTTCCTTTTATTTTACAGAGAAGAAAACTGAGGCACAGAGATTTTTTTTTAACTGATTGCTTTAAGTCCCAGTTAGTCATTGGCAGATCCAGAAATCTATCCCAGGTTGTCTGACCCTAGAGCTCACAGTTTTAACAACTTCTTTATATTAACTTCTAACCAAAAGTGGTCAGAACTACTCAGAGAAAAGTCAGCCATGGAACAAGAAATTGATTTTTGGATTTAGTGGCGTGGAGGTCATTGCTCATGGTGGCAGGAGCTGTTTTGTGGAGCAGTAGTACATAAGGCCTATCAGAGTATGTTGAGGAGAGAGCAGGGAGGGAAGAAGAAGATACCATGAGGATTCTCAACTTCGTCAAAAAATGTGACTGTCAAGATCAGGAGAGAAAGAGAGATAAGATGACAGAAGTAAAAGCGGGGTCAAGGAAGGCTTTATTTTTATGTTTTTGTATTATTTTGTGTTTAAGATGAAAAGAACTCTTTGAATGCTTATGGAGAAGATCCATTTGAGAAAGAAGGAGGCTGATTCCAGAGGAGAGCATTGGGATAACAGACAGTGCATGCTTCCTAGGAAGGTGAGAGGGGATTGAATCTAGGGCACTGGTGGAAGGAATGACCTTAAACAGGGTGAGCGACAATGCTTCTAGTTAAACAAGAAGGAAAGAATAAGATAGGTGCAAATGCAATTAGGTTTATAGGTCAAGTGATTGGGAATTAAGAGTGTGCCCAACTGATAGCTTCCATTTTACCCTTTTAGGAAGTAAATTCACCTGGACCTAAAAAATGATGGCTCTTGTGTGGTGTAAATAGAGGCTGAAAAAAGTATAGAATGACAACATAATTGAGGCCAGTGAGACGAGGGATTCGTTAACAACCTAGATGGGATGGGAGAAGATAAACATTTAGTGTTACTTTATTTATTTTGTTATTTCCTCCCATATCATTCACTGCCCAAGACACAGAAAATGGATTCCTTTAGAATTTAGTTTTTGTTAAATGAATGCAATGAATAAGACAGAAGAGAGTGAGTTTACAATGGAACATAAAATCTTAGCTGATCAGGACAGAAGTCAAGATTATAAATTATGGTCATGGTCATGATTATGATTAGACTTAGGGTTAAGGTTAAAGTAAGGGTAGAGCAGACTGTAAATGAGGAAAAGGACTAAAAATCCTGAAAAGGTCAAAGAATAGTCATCATACAATTAGCTGCGAAAACAAATTTATTGTGGACAGATGATGATTTGAACTTTATTAGCTTCGGGTTATGGCCAGGTCCAGACATGGTCTTAAGAATGGGTGTAAGAATGAAGTAAAGGAGAACATTGGAAAAAAATGGCTAGAATCTTGAGCATGTTGGCCATGGACCTGGAAATCTTATAGGATGATAGCAGGAATCTGTGATGAAGAGGAAGCCTGTGACTAAGTTGTCAAGGTGTTCAATGAATATGGTGGAACTGCCGAGTGCTTGGTGGGTGCCACCTGTAAGGGATGGAGGGGTGATATGACTGAGGGGCAAAACTCACAGCAGTGGGAGTGCTCATTGGGACAGAAAATGTATGAAATTAATAAGAAATTAATAAGAAATATATGAAATTAGTAAGAAATTGCTAATCTTACTGTTTGATACTTAATGTATTGAGGTAACAGAAAAATGAAAGCTACTTCTGAAGGCCTACAAGTGAAACCAGGCTCTCAAGATAGAGTCAAGGGATCAGTTAAGGCAGACGTGGAAGAAGGTTCTGAATAGAAGTTGATGGTGTAGAGGAATTTTTACTGTGGAATAGATCTTTCAGGGGGCATTGTTATATGACATGGGAGAAAAGAGAAGGAAGAGGGGCTGGAAAAGCTGTCTAGAAAGGTAAATAGAGAGAGGGAAGATGGTAGCCAAGTAAGTGGAAGATGAGTCTACTTGCTTTTGTCCCTAACTTGGATACTTGGCTAATCTTCTGAAAAATAAACTGATCATTCAACAGAATCTTAGCTGATATGAAGTGTGGAAGCCAAGGAGTACAGAAGTTGCTTCACAATGAGCAGATGCAAGACATGGCAGGGGTTATGACTCCCAGTCAGCCAGCCAGAGGGGAGAACCCAACAACAAATGAGCCATCAATAGTCAAAGCCCAAGTACAACAAGAGAGCCCACATAAGCTGAATAAGGGCAACCCTAGAGCACACAGATCAGGAGACCAAAGAGAATGCACCACTGAGGCCCACAGAATTCTTACCACAGAAGTCCACCCCATGGAGACAGGCAGGTAAAGCAGAGCAACCTGAATTGCAGAGCAACCTGAATTGCAGAAACAAACCAAAAGAATCACCTTAAATAGGAAGACAAAGAAATAACCCTCAATTAAAAGGAAAAGGGGAATCCTCAGAAAAAGAGCTAAGTGAAACTGACAGGCAATCTATTAGATAAAGAATTCAAAATAATGGTTATAAGGATGCTCAAGGAACTCAGTGAGAACTACAAAGAACTTTATGGGAGCTACAAGGAACTTAGTGGGAACTACAGCAGCATGAAAAAGAACATACAAACCATGAATAAGAATCAGAACAAAATAAATGACACAATCTGAAATGTAAAATACACTAGAAGGAATTAAAAGCAGGTTAGATGAAGCAGAGGAATGAATCAGTGAGCTGGAAGACAAGGTAGAAAGAAATTCCCAGAAAGAGCAAGAAAATGAAAAAAAGACTCAGAAAGAATGAGGATATTAAAGGGAGCTTCAGGACAACATGAAATGTAACAACATTCACATCATAGGAATACCAGGAGGAGAAGAAAAGAAGCAAGGGATAGAAAACTTGTTTGAGAAAATAATGGCAGAAAACTTCCCTAACTTGGTGAAGGAAAAAGTTATGCAAGTTCAGGAAGCATAGAGGGTCCCAATCAAGATGAACACAAAGAGGCCTACTCCAAGACACATCATAACTAAAATGGCAAAGTTAAGGACAAAGAGAGAATCTTAAAGGCAGCAAGGAAGAAACAGCTAGTAACATATGAGGGAGCTCCAATAAAGCTATCAGCTGATTTCTCAACAGAAACTGTTCAAGTCAGAAGGGATTAGCACAAAATATACCAAGTAATGAAAAGCAGGGACCTACAACCAAGACTACTCTACCCAGCAAGGCTCCCATTTAAAATGGAAGGTGAAAATAAAGAGCTTCCCAGACAAAAGAAGGCTAAAAGAGTACATCTCCACTAAGCCAGCACTGGAAGAGATGCTAAAGGGACTGCTCTAAAAAGGAGAAGAGAGAGAGAAGAAGGGGAGGGGGGTATGGGAAAAAAAGGTAATGAATAAGTACCTATAAATAATAACCTTAAATGTAAATGGATGAAATGTTCCAATCAAAAGCTATAGGGTAGCTGAATGAATAAGAAAACATGACCTGCATACATGCTGTCTACAAGAGACCCATCTCAGAACAAAAGATCTACACAGGTTGAAAGCAAAGGGATGGAAAAAAATGTTCCAAGCAAATGGAGATGAAAAGAAAACCGGGGTAGCAATACTTATGTTAGACAAAGCAGACTTCAAAACAAAAGCCATAAAAAGGGACAAAGAAGGTCACTATATAATACTTAAGGGAGTAATCCAACAGGATAATATAACCCTTGTAAACATATATGCACCCAACATAGAAGCACCTAAATACATGAAGAAAATCTTGGAGGTCTTCAAGAAAGATATTGACAATAACACAGTCATTGTAGGGCAGGGGTGTCAAACTCATTTTCACCAGGGGTCACATCAGCCTCGTGGTTGCCTTTAAGGGGCCAAAATAATTTTAGGACTGCATAAATGTAACTGATCCTTAACCATTAAGGAGTTGAAATTACATTTGGGCCTTTGAAGGCAACTGCAAGGCTGATGTGGCCCCTGGTGAAAATGAGTTTGACACCCCTGTGGTAGGGAATTTTAACACCCCACTTTCAAAAATGGATAAATCTTACAAACAAAGAATCAACAAAGATATTGTGGCACTGAATAACATTCTAGATTAAATGGATTTAATTGATATAAATAGAATCTTTCACCCCAAAGAAGCAAAATATACATTCTTTCCAAATGTACATGGAACATTTTCAAAGATAGACCACATGGCAGGACACAAAACAAGCCTCAAAAAATTCAAGAAAATTGAAATATTCAAGCATATGCTCAGATAACAATGGACTGAAACTAGAAGCCAACCTCAAGGAAAAAACTCAAAAATATTCAAATACATAGAGACTCAATAAAATGTTATTAGATAATGAATGGGTCAACAATGAGATCAAGAAATAAATAAGAAAGTATCTGGAAACAAATGAAAATGAACACAGAACAACCAAAAAGCTATGGGACACATCAAAGGGAGTCCAGAAAGGGAAGTTCATAGCAATATAGGTCTACTGAAAGGAGACAGTAAAATATCAAATAAACAACCTACACCTACATCTATAAGAACTAGAGGAACAACAACAAACAAAGCCCAGAGCAAGTAGAAGGAAGGAAATAATCAAGAGCAGAGCAGAATTAAATGACATATAGACTAAAAGAACAATTCAAAGGATCAATAAGTCCAGGAGCTGGCTCTTTGAAAAGGTAAACAAAATGGACAAACCTTTAATCAGACTTATCAAGAAAAATAAAGAGAGGACCCAAATAATAAAAATAAAAATGGAAAGGGAGAAGTTACAACCAATACCACACAAATACAAAGGATTTTCAGAAATTACTATGAACAACTGTATGCCAAGAAATTGGAAAACCTGGGTGAAATGGACAAATTTCTAGAAACATACAATCTTCTAAAACTGAATCAAGAAAAAGCAGAAAGCCTCAATAGACAAATAACAACTAGTGAAATAAAAGTGGTAACCAAAAAACTCCCAGCGCACAAAAGCCCTGGACCAGATGGTTTTGTGGGTGAGTTTTACCAAACATTTAAGGAAGAACTAACTCCTATCATTCTCAAACTCTTCCAAAAAATCAACAAGAGGGAAGACTCCCAAACTCTTTTTTATGAAGCCAGTAACATCCTAATCCCAAAACCAGGTAAAGATACAACAAAGAAAAAAAAAAACTATAGGCCAATATCTCTGATTAACATGGATGTTAAAATCCTCAACAAGATATTGGCAATCCAGATTCAGCAATACATTGAAAATATCATACTCCATGATCAAGTGGGATTCATCCAGGGATGCAAGAATAGTACAATACTCACAAATCAACAAATATAATGCACCACATAAACAAAATGAAGAATAAAAACTACATGATCATATCAATAGATGCTGAAAAAGCATTTGATAAAATCTAGCTCCCATTTATTATAAAAACACTCAGCAAAGTTGAAATAGAGGGAACATAACTCAACATACTAAAAGCCACATGTGAGACACCTACAGCCAACATTATACTTAACAGGCAAGAACTAAAAGCTTTCACCTTAAGATCATGAATAAGACAAGGGTGTCTACTTTCACCAATCTTATTCAACATAGTACTGGAAGTTCTAGCCACAGCAATCAGACAAGAAAAAAAAAAGCATCCAAATTGGAAAGGAAGAAGTAAAGCTGTCATTATTCACAGATGACATGATAGTGTACATAGAAAACCCTATAGTCTCCACCAAAAAACTACTTGACCTAGTAAGTGAATCTGGCAAAATAGTGGGATACAAAGTCAATATTCAGAAATCAATTGCATTTTGGTACAGCAACAATGAAATATCAGAAAGGGAAACTAGGAAAAAAATACCATTTACTATAGCGGCAAGAAAAATTAAGTACCTTGGAATAAATATACCAAGGGGGTTAAAGGTCTATACTTGAAAATCAATAGAACACTGACAAAAGAAGTTAAGGAAGATCACAAATAAATGGAAGCATATACCATGTTCACAGATTGGAAGAATTAACATCATTAAAATGTCCATACTACCCAAAGCAGTCTATAGATTGGATGCAATTCTTGTTAAAATACCAATGGCATATTTCATGGATATATAACAAACATTTCAAAAATTTATATGGAACTGTAAATGACCCTAAATAGCCTCAGCAATCTTGAGAAAGAAGAGCAAAGTAGGAGGGATCACAATACCTGATATCAAACTGTATTACAAGGCCTATAATCAAAACTGTCTGGTACTGGCATAAGAACAGACACATAGATCAATGGAACAGAATAGAGAGCCTGGAAATAAACCATGTCTCTATGGTCAATTTAATTTGACAAAAGGGGCAGGAGCATACAATGGAGCAAAAATAGCCTCTTCAATAAATGGTGCTGGGAGAACTGGACTGGTGTGTGCAAAAAAAAAAAAAAAAATGGAACTAGACCACCGACTTACACTATACACCAGAATAAACTCAAAATGGATAAAAGACTGAAATATAAGTCATGATACCATAAAAATCCTAGAGGAAAACATAGGCAGGAAAATTTTAGATATCTCACATAACAATATTTTTGCTAATATACCTCCTAGGACAGAGGAAATAAAGAGATAAAATAAACAAATGGGACTACATCAAACTAAAAAGCTTCTGCACAATTAAAGAAGTGATCATTACAATGAAAAGGGAACTGACTGTATGGGAGAACATATTTGCCAATGATACATTGGACAAGGATTTGATCTCCAAAATATATAAATAACTTATACAACTCAACACCAGGAAGACAAACGATCAAATTAAAAAATGGGCAAAGGACATGAATAGACACTTCTCCAAGGAGAACATACAAAGGGCCCATAGTCATATGAAAATATGCTCGATATCACTAGCCATCAGAGAGTTGCAAATTAAAACCACAATGAGATATCACCTCACTCCTATCAGAATGGCTGTCACTAATAAATCAACAAACAAGTGCTGGCAAGGTTTTGAAGCAAAGGGAACCCTAGAACACTGTTGGTGGGAATGCAGACTGGTGCAGCCACTAAGGAAAACATTATGGAATTTCCTGAAAAAACTAAAAAGCAAACTGCCTGTTGACTCAGTAATTCCACTGCTGGGAATATACCCAAAGAATCCTGAATCACCAATTCAAAAGAACTTATGCACCCTAATGTTCATAGCAGCATTATATACAATAGCCAAGTGCTGGAAGCAGCCTAAGTGTCCATCAGTAAATAAGTGGGTCAAAAAACTGTGGTACATTTACACAATGGAATACTACACAGCAGAAAGAAAGAAGGAGCTCCTATCTTTTGTGACAGAACAGATGGAATGGAGAATGTTATGCTAAGTGAAATAACCCAGTTGGTGAAAGACAAATACCATATGATCTCACCTACAAGAGGAATCTAATCAACAAAATAAACTAATGAACAAAATAGAACCACAGGCATGGAAAACATGGACAATGACCAGAGAAGAGGGGGAAGGGGGGCAATGGTGGAAAGAAGGGGAAAGGATTAGTCGAAGAACATGAATGAATGACCCATGGACAACAGTGTGGGGGTTGACTGTAGGAGCAGTGGGATGGGATGGGCAGAGGAGGGCAAAGAGAAAAAAAATGGGACAACTGTAATAGAATAACAATAAAAAGTTGTATAATGCAGTAGAAAATAGATTTTTTTGCAATAGGTTATACTATTTATTAAAGAGGTCACGGAGACTTTGGATATTGGCTGGATTAACCAGGAATTAAAAGTCCAGGGAATTCATGAATTTAGTCCTGACAGTCTCTTTGAAAAAGGTGGAATTGAGGGAATGATTGTTAGTTCCTGGCTCACCCGATCTGAGGTGATGTTGGTTTGGCCACATAAGTCTCAGAGGAGAACACAAGGCTCTAAGCAGTGTAATTGCCCCGGCTGCACTGGCCCAGCATGCTTAGTATTTGTCTCAATGTTTATTACTTCAGCTACAACCCATTATTGCATGCATTGCTCTGTGTTGCCTTTGTTTATTTACAAATCTCCCCTATTAAACTCTGGGCTCCCAAAGGGCAAAAACTGAGTCTTGTCTTTATCCTTAGCACTTGGCTTAGTGCTTGTTCAATAAATATTTGATTCAAGGGCTTTAAACACACTATTTCCAGTCCAAGTTCATTGTGCTGTCTACTACTCAATATACTTTATCAGTGCTGTGCATAGCTTTGTTGGTTCATGATTACTTCCAAAAATTTTTCAAGTCTAGATGTATAGAGAGGTTGGATACAAACAAGAGGAAGAATGTGGAAGCATTAGTTTGTGTAGGGATCAGTGATAAGAGAGAGAGGAAACCAATTAGCATTCTTTTCATTATCAGTTGTTTTCAATTGTGTTATGATGACCTGGATAGAATTTCCCATAAGAACTAAGTGGTGAAAAATAAATAAATAATAGAGGAATAAGTCGATTGCTTAACTGCATTTGTTACTTAAGGGATCAATCTGAAAGGCTTATTTCAGGAAGGAATGACTTAACGGACTCCAGCTGATTGCTCGTAGCCAACTTTTTACAGCACCCTCCCTCATTTGCATTTTCAGATAATAAAACCAAACTTTTCTAAAAGGAGTTAAATTTCACTTACTATGTCAAAAATCAATCAGAACCTTAATTTTTTAATGACTGCCAATTATAATTTATACATCTTTCCTATGGAGTGAAATACTTTCTCCTGCTCTCCTAGAACTCGGAAACTTTTTTAGACTGGTGGCATTATAATGTCTGACCACAGGCTTTGTAGGGGAAGTTCTAAACGAGTGGATGATGTGTGGATTCATCAAACATGTTATCAAATATTGCTCTCGCCAAATTCCAGTGGTAAAAATGTTAGTAGTCTTACAGAGAGAAGCGGAACATTTTCACGAGGTGAGGTTTTAAGCTGATCTCTAACACAAACTTCCCTTCTCAATCAACCATAGATGTCTGTTAAGACTTTAACAGCACTGTAATAAACTTATAATTACCACGTATCCAATGTCTCTCATGCTGGATGATTGACAGTACCTTGTGTTAGCCTAAAAACAAGCCAGAAAAGCTTTATTTACAGCTCTCAAATTACAGATGATAAAACTTAGGTTCAGAAAAGCTAAAATATATGCAGTCATGAGGTTTTTAAGAGAGGACCGAGAATACAAGTAAGGTCAGGTTTACTAACTCCCATCTCCACACTCTTGGTACTATTTCACATTACATCCATCCACACCTTATTGGCCAGTGTTGCCTGAGGAATGGAGGCGACGTGAATGCACACACATGCACATGTACGTGCACTGATCCAGACAGAGAAGAAATCAGGCCCTACTGAACTAGAACTTAGCAGTGATTGTAAAGAGATATTTAACATTTTATGTCTTCAATTCCATGTTGAGTTTTTTGTTAATTTTAGTGGGGAAACTGTATTTCCTGTAGAAATATTCTTCATTTCTTATAGTTTTGTGATATGGGTACATATCTTAAAATGAAAATAAATAGGCAGAAGGATGTTTCTTTCATTCAAGTAAAAAAAATGTTACCTCATCCCCATAATAAATCCACTAAAACCAGAAACTTCTTCTTTGGCTGGGATTCTATTTCCTCACTGAAAGAAAAGTGCTATGCATTTCATGTTGGCTAAGATTCCCATACTTGACAAGAGTATCAGTTCATCACAAGTACTTACATAACCTAGGAACACAGCAGGCATGTTCCCTGTTGAGCCATCTTAATAATTATTGGTAAATTGAACTAAGGTGCAATTTTGAAATCCAAAAACATTTAGAAATCGAAAGTTTGGACTAAGTGTCATACCAGATCTCCTTTGGCTTAAAAACATGCACCAAAATGACATGAGGCAGTATATAGTCTTTATCTTACTTTGTATACATTTTTGCATGTTTTATTACAGAAATATTAATATTTTTATTAAGGGAAGCTGCAGCTGGTATGTAATATATGGTATGTGCACCACATTACTATTCTAAAACCCAAACAATTCTGAATACCAAAACATGTCTGACCTAAGAGTTTTAGAAAATGAACTCCAAAACTACATATTTCTTTTGTATTTAGCACTGTCGCAATGATACACGAACACCCTAAATCTCTAAAGTTTCACTAATTCAATATACTTAAAATTAACTTGAAAGAATGAGACATAATTACTTCATTAATACATAAATAAGACTTCCAGTGTGAGGGCATCCACCCTCTGGAGAGGTAAGTGTGGCTTTTATCTCTGTTACACTCTGAAGCCTTGAGCATTGGGCCACAGAGCTCAGCAGTCAGGATTCGGGGCATCCCCATCTCTCTGAGAAGTTTCTTCAAGCCCCTTTCCAGCTAATTCCTTTTCCCCCTTAGCATGGCAACTGCTTCTGCCATTGTAAAATGGAATCATATATCACGTGTTCTCCTCTGTCTGGCTTCTTTCAATCAGGCTGATGATTTGGGGATTTATCCAGCTTCTCTCTTTATGAGTTGTTTCCTTCTTCTTACTGTTGAGTAGTATTTTATTACATGAATATTTCACAATTTGTTAATCTCTTTACCTGTTTATGGGAACTTGAGGGGCTTTTTTTTTTGTATTGGGGCTTTTATGAGTAAATTTGCTATGAACAATAATCTACAAGTCTTTTTATGAGCACATATTTTAATATTTTCTTGGATAAATACATAGCTGTAAAATAAATGGGTTCATAGAAAAAGTGTATATTTAACTGTAAGAAATTGCCAATCTGTTTTCCAAAGTGGTTTACCACTCTACACCCCCACTGACAGTATATGACAGCTTTGGTTGCTACACTTACTGAATACAGACAGTATTGTCAGGGTTTTGTTTGTTCTTAATAAGATGAGCTAGCCTGATGGATGTGTCGTAGTGTCTTATGGTGCTTTCAGCTTGCATTTTCCTAATGACTAATGAAGTCCAACATCTGGTTTTGAGCTTATTAGCCATTTGTATGTCTTCTCTGTGAGGAGTTTGTTCATGTATCCTTCCCCCCTTTTGGCGGTCATCTTATTGTGAGAGTCCTTACCCTAAAGCCACAGAGATTGTTTTTTATTATGACTGTTCAAAAATCAAACCAACTCTCTTTTTTGCTTCTCCTTTATTGAGAGAGAAGTCAGGCCAGTTAAATTGTTAAGTTCTTTCTTAACCAGTGTTTTTAAAATTAGTTCCTGAGATTTTATATAAAAAAAGCTGTACAAGATACATTTCTAATTTATATGGGTGAATCAGAGGTTGGCGTTTCTAGTTCTCAGTGAACATAAACTGTATCAGAAGAAATAAAAGAGGTATAGTTCAAAGGCAAATGTGTTAAGTGCCTCAAGAACAATATGACCGTATTTCTAAAGATGTTCTAGGCACTGGATGACCATTCCTGGCTGAGCAAGAAGAGCTTTATGAAAAAGGCAGCACTCAACTTGAGTGTAGACGATGTCAGGATTTTGATTGGCTGAAAAGGGGGCATCCAATACAGCGCCGCATAAGTAGCAACATGGAAGCAAATTTTTAACAATAGCTGTGTTCGTTCAATAGTGGATCATGCACTTTAGCTGGCAATTAGTTCCTTTTTAGGTGAATAGTGAGACCCAACACTGGAAAACAAATTTGGAGGATAGGTAGAGGGCAGGTTCATAAGGTGTTTAGTGCTACTTCCCTAAGTAAGCAGTTCTACATTCTTTTTTAAGGGACACCCCCGATGAGTGCAAGCAGAGAAAGAATAGAGAGCAGAGGTGCTCTAGAGAGGTTTTCATGTGGCTGTAATGAGAGCGGTTCAAGGGGTAAACAATGGAGAGAGAGACGCCAATTAGGACTCAGCCGGAAGGGGCTGAACTTCACTGCCTAGTACTGCATTTCCCCTAGGCTTTTTTCATGCATTCATGTCCTATCTTACCATGATGATTGTGAGGTCCTCTTAAGGACAAGGCCATTCCTTACTCCTCTTTTCATATTCTTCAACTCCTCCCAGGGGTGTCAAACCTATGGGCGTCTCTGGGCCACAGTGGAAGAAGGACAGTCGTCTCAGGCCACACATTAAATACATTGTGACATGTAATCATAAAAATATCTCATAATGTTTTGAGCAAATTTACAATTTTGTGTTGGGCCACATTCATAGCCATCCTGGACCACATGTAGCCTGCGGGCCACAGGTTGGACACCCCTGCTAAACCGCACAGCCATGTTGATTGACATATATGTAGTCCAAAGCAAGTATAACAGAATGGCAGATAGAGTATAAAAATAATTCTGGTCTCAGAATTAAAATTGCTTTACAGGATATACAGATTCAATACATCATGTTGTATCAGAATCTCACTCATTTAGAGACCAGTTTTGGTTTGGGCCATGTGAACATAGGGAAGTCACATTTGCCCTAAAATCTCCCAAACCCAATTTCACTATCTATAAAGTAAGAGGTTTAAATGAAATTGATTCTAAGGTGACTTCTATCTCTGAACCTTTAAACATTAGTACAAAACCAACATGCTGCTTCTTTCTTAGAGATCAGCTAATGTGAGATGATTTACACAGAAGTATTAAAGAGGTCAGTTTGTATACTAAAAAAGAAGTTATTCTAATATTAACATTTAGAGTGAGCAACACAGTGAATTACTGAATATAGAATTCACAGGGTATTGATTCTCTGTTCGAGAATCATTTTCCAAGCAGTTATATCAAACTTTATTTATAGAGTCTGTGTTATATAAAATAATTGGCTTCCAGTGGAGCCCTCACTTCTCTTTGCTAATGGAATGATTTCTATAAACATTTCTCAGCTTTCATTACATATTAGTTTTTATCACATCAAAATTGATTTAATATAATATGATCATATGGTTTCAAAGTATCCACTTTTCTTTTCCTGTAAGTACCTAAACACATGCATCGTGCCTGTGGGTTTAGAAGACACTGTTTATCACATACTACTTTTCCACAGTAATCCCCAGCCATCAACATGAAGATAAAGAAAGGAAGGAAGAAGGAAGGAAGGAGGAAAAGGAAACCATTGGTCCCCAGAGTGATTTTTGGGTTGAGAAGGAGAAATAGCAAAGGAGAGAACCTTGCTGGATCCCCTAAAAACTAAAAAAGAACAATTTTATTCACTGTCTCCACTATTACTTTTCTGTAAACCTTGAGAGTTATATTCCTCACAAGGAGAGACTTTGATCTACTGTTCAGTTAATAAAATGATCTATCTAGAAATGTACATTTTTCTCCATATACATAGTAAAAAATTGAATTTTAATTTTTAACTAATTTGCATGTTTCTATTAATTTAATAGAAAAATATAGTCTGCATTACACAAAATAATTGACTACTGGTTGCTTAATGATTATTAAACATTAACTTTTATCTTAAACTTAAATTCTAAACTTTCAAGCATTTTATTTTGCTTTTTATGTAGAAAGAGAAATAAGATGCTTTCCAGAGAAAATTTCTGTGCAAGCAAAACATGATCCAAAAAGGCTTGTGAAACTCTATTTGATATTGTTATCTACTAAGAGAGAGAACGAAATTATCATTTGATGGAGCCCAAAGAAAACTTGATGGTCCGAGATAAAGTGAGTGATCTTTGCAAAGGAAGAGTACTTCACAGAAGCCGGAAACTGGGATACCAAAGGGAGGAAACTGGTACTAGAATATTTCACTTAATGACTGTATGACAAGTCCATCACAGGTCATTATTTATAGGTCATTTTCCTGTCAATTGTAGGAATCCTGGCCTTAATCATTTGTGTCAACACACACTTCCGTATAAAAACTTCCAATGTGATACAGATAATTCTGAGAAACACGATATGTGTCCTGACAATTTTGTGCTTTCCTTTTGACTCTGAATTTGCCAAGATATTTCCTGTTAACTCCTTGGCATGCGTGTTTTTAAGTGTCTGTTACTCATGCCAGCACTGGGTGTCACGCTGGGAAAATCCAGTTTCTGAAAGGAAAATTACAAAGCATTGTGGTCAGCATTAAATTTAAAGGGACATTGCTGCTACTTTTGAATACATTTTCATAGTTAGATATTTCATTATTTTAGACAGAATTTTTTTGACATTTTTACTGGTGTATAATTGATATCCAAAACAACTACACATAGTTAATGTGTATAATTTGATGAGTTTAGGTATATGCAAACACCCATAATACCATCATCACCATAAAGGAACTAGACACATGAACCCCTCTCAAAGTTTCTTTGTGTCCCTTTCTTTTGCTTTCGTTATGTGTTATTTTTGATGGTAAGAACACATAAGTTCTATCCTCAACACATTTTAAGGGTACAGTGCTCTCTTGTTAATGCCAGGTCCCTGGAACCCATTTGCCTGCCATCACTGAAACTTGATGCCCACCGAACCACGGCTCCTCATTTCTCCCACCAACAGCTCTTTACAACCACTACCGTGTTTTCTACTTCAATGAGTCTACTTTAGATGTCTCTACTTTAAATACCTTATGTAAGTGGAAACATATCTCTACATAGCTTGCTTATTTCACTTAGCATAATGTCCTCCAAGTTCATCCATCTCGGCACAAGAGAAAAATTTTCTTCTTTTTTGATACTGAGTAATATTCCTTCATATGTATATGCCTTATTTTCTTTATCCATTCATCTGGCAACGGACACTTAGGTTGTTCCCATATCTTTGCTATTATTAGAAAATGCTACAATGAACATGGGAGCAAAAGTATCTTTGCAAGATCCTGATTTCAATTCCTTTGGATATATACCATAAGTGGGATTGCTAGATCTCATGGTAGTTCTAATGTCAACTTTCTGAGGAGACTCCATACTGTTTTCCATAACTGCTTCACTGTTTTACATTCCCATGAGCAGTGTACAAGGGTTCCAGTTTCTCCACATCCTTGCCAACTCTTGTTATCTTCTGTTTTTATGATAGTATCCATCCTAAAATATATGAGGAGATAACTTTTTAGTTTTTATTTGCATTTTCCTAATAGTTAATGATGTTGACCATCATTTCATATACTTTCTGGTCATTTCTTTGGAGAAATGTCTCTTCAAGTATACTGCCCATTTTGTAATCAGGCTTAAAGTTTCAAACCACATATATGAAAGGGATTAATTTCCTAAATATATAAAATCTCCTATAATTTAATAGCAAAAAAAAAAAAAGAAGCCTGATTCTGTAGGTTGCCTTTTCACTCTGTTGATTGTTTCCTTTGGTATGACATCAGTTTTTCAGTTAGATGTAGTCCGACTTGTCTCTTTCTGCTCTTATTGCCTGTGCTTTGGTGTCCTATCCAAGAAATCATTGCCAAGACTAATGTCAAGAAACCTTCCCCTCTACATTTTCTTCCAGGAATTTTATAGTTTCAGATTTTATATGTAAATCTTAATCCATTTTGAGTTAATTTTTGTGTAAGATAATGATCAGATTTTATTCTTTTGCATGGGATATCCAGTTTTCAATGCCATTTGTTAAAGAGACTATCCTTTTCCCACTATGTGTTCTTGACGCCCTTGTCAAAGGTCAGTTGACTGTATGTACCTGGACTGATTTCTGGGCTCTCAATTCTGTTCCATTGGTCTATATTTATGTCTTTAGGTCACTTCCATGCTCTTTAAATAATGTAGCTTTGTGGTAGATTACTATAGCTTTGTGAGATATGGCTTTTATTATGTTGAGGTACATTTTTTCTACACATAATTTGTTGTGAGGTTTTATCATGAAAGAATATTAAATTTTTTCAAATGCTTTTTTTCCACATTTATTGCAATGATGATATGATGTTTTCCCTCACCATTCTCTTTTGTGGTATATCACATATATTCATTTCTATATGTTAAACCACTCTTGCATCCCAGAATTATATCCCATTTGATCATGGTGTATGTGCTGTTGAATTTGGTTTCCTAGTATTTTGTTAGGAACTTTTTCACCTATATTCATCAGTGACACTGGCCAGAAAATTTTCTTGAGGTGTCACTGTCTGGATTTATAATGCTGGATTCAAAAAATAAGTTTGGAAATGTTCCCTGCTCTTCAATTTTTTGGAAGAGTTTGAGAAGGGGTGCATTAATTCTTCCTTAAATGGTTGGTAGAATTCACTTGTTAAGTCATTTGGTCCTGGGCTTCTTTTTGTTGGGAGGTTTTTGATTACTGACCCAATCTCCTTACTCATAATTGATCTGTCCAGGTTTTCTGTTTCTTCATGATTCAGCCTTGGTAAATTGTATGTATCTAGAAATTAATCTTTTTTTTTAATTATCCAATTTGTTGGCCTATAATTATAGTCTCTTATAAGCACTTTTACTTCTGTGGCATCAGTTACAATGTTTTTGTTTCATTTCTGAATTTATTAATTTGAGGTTTCTCTCTTTTTTCTTGGTCTAGCTGAAGGTTTGTCAATTCCTTTAATCTTTCAAAATACCAAGTCTTGGGTTTGTGGTATTTTTCTATTGTTTTCCTAATCTGTTTTATTTCTGCTCTTATCTTTATTATTTTTTATGCTAAGTTTAGGCTTAGTTTGTTCTTTCTATAGTTCCTTGAAGTTGGTTATTTGAGATTCTTATTCTTTTTTAATGTAGGAATTTATCGCTATAAATTTCCCTTTTAGGAAAATTTGACACATCCCATAAGTTTGGTTTACTATATTTTTATTTTCATTTATTTCCAGATTTTTTTCTTTTTATTTGTTCTTAGACCATTAGTTGTTTAGGAGTGTGTTGTTTAATTCCCACACATTTGCACACAGAGGGAAAAGATAAAGAGCTCTTCCTGGCTCCTGCCACATCTGAACAGGGCATGGAGGGTGTGGGTGGTGTGGATCAATTAGCAATTCAAAGGAAATGGATGTTCCAGGATGAATTATACTGAAATGTTCTCATCAGTACAATATTTTATAACAGAGCTATTAATAAGATTGTAAGTGATATGTCACCTGGAAGAGCTGGGTTTCAAAATAACATAATAATTTACATATAAAATAAGATAAATGCATTATGGGAAAGAGGCATTTATAAATCAAGAACATCTAAAAAATAGAATTACCACTGGACGAAGTGAAAGAAAAAAATAAAGGAAAATGAAGTAAAAAAAACAAGGAAATAAATACTTTCACATTATTTTAATGATTTATCAAGCACAAAACACAAAAAGTCCTAACTAGCCTACTAGTAAGATAAGATATGAAGTTTATAAACATGTAATTTAATTATTTCTAAGGACCCCTAAATTAGCACTGCAGAAAAATTTAATAAAAATAATCAATGAGGATTAATCAAATAATCTAAAGATAAAATTGACACAGGATAAAAGGTGTAACTATAGTTTAGCCAAATAATTAACTGGCTGATAGGAAGTACTGAATACCTTTGCTGACATCAGCACTGTGAAAACTACTTTGGGAAATATAAAATATTGGGCAAAGGATATTAAAAATCTCAGAATAGGAATTCAAATTCATTAAGCATGTAGTAAACATTTACTAAAGTAAGCATTATACTAGTTGCGGAGTACAAGGGTGACATGATGCTAATCATGGAGGAATTAATGGCATAGTTGAAGAACTAAATATAATGCAACAGGAAGCTCCCACAGTAATAGCAAAGGGGAAGAATAAACTGTGAGAGGAATTTTCCAGGAAAAATTGAAAAGTTTCAGTGACTATAAATCAGTGTTCCTCAAGTTTAAATTTTATGTTCTCATTCAATTTCATTTGAAAATTCCAAAAGCATGAAATAACAATGAAAGTAATGGCAATTTTTAACCTTGCCTTACTCAAATTATACACATACTTCTTCAGATACTGGCATGTCTTCCTCGGGATTATTCCTTTCTCTGAAGAACCACTGCACCACATTCAGAGTAGATTTCAATAGACAGAGAAAAGAATTAAGAGATAGAGCATGCCTAGGCTTAAACTAAACTTACATGCCGAAATGGACCTTTACTCACTTGTATCACGTTGCCTCAAAACCACAGTCTGAGGACTTTTTTATGCTGAAGCCTAGAGGATGGACTACAGGTGAATTTTTAACAGGTAGGGCTCCCTGCCATTACCATATCTGTTATTAAACAGAAAAATTAACGTCAACCAAATTTGTAAACTTTCCATTTTAACTACAATAGGGAGGCTTTTCCTGGAAACCCACGCAGGCAGAGCAGTTTTTAGGTGACTATTAAACACACTATTTCACCCCAGCTTTGGTCGAGATAATGTAGGTCTATTAGATTCCTGTTGCTGCTGTAACAAATTACCACAAACTGGGTGGCTTTAAAGCAACACAGATTTATTCTACCACAGTTCTGGAGGTCCAAAGTCCAAAATGAGTCTTATGGGGCCAACATCAAAGTGTCTGCATGACTAGTTACTTTGTGAGGCTTCGAGGAAAATCTTTTCTTTACCTTTTCCAGCTCCTAGAGGCTGCGGGCATCCTTGGCTGGGGGCCACGTCACTCCAGCCTCTGCCTGTGTTATCACATTGCCCTCTCTTCTGACTCTGGCTCCTGCACCCTTCTTATCCGAACGCTTATGATTATTTCATTGAACCTCCTTGGGTAATCACGCATAACTTCCCCATCTCAAGGCTCTTAACTTAATCACATCCTGCATTTTACCATGTAAGTTGACATGTTAACAGGTCCAGGGTATTAGGACAGGGACATCTTTGTGGGCTACCAGTCTGCCTACCAAAGTAGGTGAAGGTATGTTGTCCTTTGTAGACTACCTTCAGGTACAGATTTGCTGCCTGTGTCTGAGCGAGGACCTTGCTTTTGAAGGAGGAAGGAAGCAGAGAAGTTATGCCATGATTTGCCCCAGGTCACTTTAGTCACCTAAAGATGGAACTCCTCTCACCCATCATGCCCCAAAATCTCTGACCAAGAGGTCTGCAGGTTAATTCCCAATTTTATTTTTGCAATATTCTCTAATGCTGAATATTCCTGAGAAATGTCATTTAATATCTAAATTGAATTTATAATAGTCCTGACTTCTTAAAAAACAAAAATAAAAGAACTCTGAGTTTTATTCGGTGGACATTTCATCAAATCCTTTTGTTGAAATAAAATATCAACCAATAAATTCTCATGCAAAAAACTGGTGGGATGGTGTCCATAGTTACTTAATAGAGTATCTTGAAATATTAGCCTTCAATGCTCATGGACTTTGCTGTAATAATAGGCAAGGGTTTCCTTTACAAAGCATTTTGTCTGCACCATTGAGAAAGAGAACAGTGACGTCAGTACTCTCAATTATGTATTAAAGGCTGACTTCAGTTTAAAAAGTCACCATTAATGTATTTCAAATAAAAGGACATTTTCAAAAAAAAACTCCTTTAAACTTGTTCATAATAAGAACAAAACTCAAGTTCTGCCCTCCCTGCTATTACCAGAATTTAGATTAGCCTCCCCTGAGGAAGTGGTGGGAACAGGTAGAATAAATGTTCCCAAAGAATGACTCATCTGGAAGCCTGTGATTAAAATCTGGGCCAGGCATATCAAACATTCTTACCAAAGTGAGCCTGACAGCAGAAGTTTTCCTCAGAATGACAGACTGTATAACCTAGCCATATAAAAAGCACCTTTTCCTTAAAATCAGTTGAATATAATGATCGTTCATTCACAGTATCTTTACGAATGCTTTTTATTTTTGGCTTATTCTCAGCTAGAAAAAGAAAGCAAATCCATTGCAAAAGAAGACAGCAGATTCACTGAAGCCATCAGCTGGTCAACATTTAATAAATATCTGCCTCATTCAGGTAATTACTGAGCACTTAACACATGCCAAGCCATATTCTAGGTGCTAGAGATATAAAGATAAACAAGAAAAGGTCCCACCCTCAGGGAGCTCACACTGATTGAGGATTCTGATGATAATACCTAAAGAGCAATTAATACTAAATAACAAGTGACTATTTAAATCACTGTCTCATGAGATGTTGTTCCATGTACAAGGTGCCATATACATTGAAAAAAAATTAAAGCAAACTAAGCAATTAGTTTTTGATGGATGAAGTGGGATATTTTAGAGAAGCTGGAAAGTCCTCTCTGAGGAAGTGACATCTGCCCAGGGACCTCAGGTAAGTGAAGCCACCAGCTATGTGAACAGCAGGAGAAAAATATCATATTTTGCTGTGTATAATGCATACTTTTTTGCCCAAATTTTTAAGGGAAAAATAGGAATGCACATTATACATGGGTAGAACCTAAAATACCTTGTATCTGTTCTTGTGTTTTGTAATTATTTGTTACATAAAATTTCTTGTATCATAATATGTTAAAAATGAATGCTAAAATTATTTTATAATACAAAAACATTTATCTAAATATTAATTAAGTAATTAATTAAAATGAAAGATTTTTTCCTGAAAGTTTGGGCCAAAAATGTGGGTGTGCATTACACACAGGAGTGCATTATACACAGCAAAATACGGTATATTCCAAGTAAAGAGGACAACATGATAAAGCAAGGCCCTGGTATGGGAAGGAATTTGACAGGTTCAAGAAAGAGTGAAGCCTATGTGGCTGGCCGGAGAAAGGGGGAGGGAGAGTGGCAGGAGAAGATAAGGTCTGTGTAGCCTGGGGACATGAACTTGAGGATTATTAGAACAAAGGGAAATATTTAGAATCTTTTATGTTGTGAAAAATTTACTCTAGCTGCTCAGTGATGGCTTATATAGGACCCAAGAGCAGAAGCAGCAAAGAGACAAGAGACTGTTTCAGGTGAAAGGTGTTAGTTACTTGGACTAGGAGGTGGTGGCACAGTGTGAGGAGGGATTGAGGGTCCAAGAGCAGGTCCTCCATGATTCTGATGGAACTCTTCCCCAGGAAAAACTTAAACACAGAAAGTTAACGGAACCAATTACAGCTCCCTTAGCTGATCTCGTGGCCACAGATACTCATTGCCTCCTTCCTCTTCTGTCCTTTCCAGATACCGCTCACCCTCAGCTATCACTTTTGCTGGCCTGAGTGGCTGCACCGTGGGCATGACCTCAACCCTCATCCCTGAGTTATCTGAGCCCTTAGTTGTCGTGCTCTTAGGCCATGCAGCATATCCATTTACCATCAAAATTAGGCGAGGGATGCCCCAGGCAATCGCCTGAGTGCCACGTTACTCCCTGCCCACATGGTGTGCCAGCGGCTCCCCCTTTCCTTGATGATCCTCATCAACTATGTCTGCCATGATGGTAACACCTCTTCTTGCCTGCTGGTCCCTTGCCCTGAGGATCCTGAAATGCCAGGGTAACAGTGTAGCTTTAAATTTAGCAGGTGGAAAGCACACTGTGTCCCCTCCTAGAGATATTTCCCTGCTGGGAACCAAATCTTCTAAACCCACAGAGCCCAAGGGATTCAGGGAAAGGAAGCATATGTCCTCCAAGAGGATAAGAGAGAGTGGTAGCTCCCCAACTCCTGAATTCCATCCACTGAGACACACCTGCCTCAGGGACCACATGACAATCACCGATTTAGATCAAGTACCGCATCCTGAATGATTAGGTTAGTGGGGTACCAACCTGCAGCCTCAGCTGTGCCTTCAACAAGTTGTCTGACCACTCAGCATGACAGCTACTAGGGGCTATGAGATGGGACACAATCACTAGATTTCATGACCATGTGCCCACTGCCTCACTTTGCTTTGCTGTTAAGTGGGTCTCCCCAAAGTGTCCACAGGAGTGAGTGCAAGGAGAGGCACTGGGACATCAGTGGTAGATGACATGGCTCTCTCAGGGTTCTGGACTACCTGCTTGCACAGCTTCCTGAAGTGCCCCCAGCCTGGCAGGTGCCTGATCCCAAATGAACCACTCCCACAAGCTTGTAACACCTGAGAGTTGCCATCAGCAGCACTCCCAGCAGCTAGGAGAAGAAGCCCTTCATTCAAAATGGGTAGCTGAGAAATACATCACATCACCCACCACGTGCTCCAAAGATTTCAGATGCTAATCAAGTGTTTCCTCACTTTTCCTAGCACAAGGATCAATATTATTGAATATTATTTTCTTTCAGAGTAGGAAACTGAAGTGCAGAAGAAAGTGTCTTCCTTTATGGCACTAACATCTCTGTGCTTCCGCAAACAGAGCCACAGCACTCTGCAGAATGAAGAATCCCTCTTGCATCTGACAATACAATTTCATCTACTCCAAATCCTGTCTCTTCTAAGTTGCATATCTCCAGGGTTGTTTTTTATTATACGTGCTTCCCAGACCATGCACCGTTCCCTGTGCAAACTCAACTTCCTCAATATCCCTCCATGAGTCTGATTGTTTCTCATGAGTATATATAAAACAGAGACTACGTAATTCTAGATTTTGCAGCTGGTATTTCAAAATGACAATACTCCTAATTAAATTTCCTCTTCTTAGATTTGATGTTCTGTTCCAGACTATTAAAGTATTTGAAACCCTGGTTCTGTGACCCACCTATTCAACTGAAAGAACTATAAAGAGTGCTCAGTTAATGTAAGAAATGTTTTCAAGTCTGGATTTTTACCACTCATTAGCTCTACTGTACAGAAGGAGCTTATTAACATTGTTATATCATTGGAATTTATTAAGATTATGAATTAAAGTCTTCAGCAAACTTCAGTGTCCTGCTAATTTTAGTTTATGCATACTAAATGTAAGCAACTAAATGTATTTTGGTTTTAGTAAGTAACCTTCAATTATACAAAAAGAAAAAGAAGAAGAAAAAGAGGGAGGAGAGGGAGGAGACAGGGGTGGGGGGGAAGGGCAGGAGAAGGAGAAAGAGAAGAAAAAAATAGGAGTCCAAAGCTTTCAGGCCACTTATGTAAGAACAAAATGAACAACTTCTGTGTCTGAATCCATTTTAACCCTTTCAGATGAGCTTCCACGGCCCACTGGTGGGAGCCTTGAAGCTGATGTCAGAGATACCCTCCATCTACATCAAACTTCAGTCTATTAATTCACACGTTTTAAAAATGCTTCAGTTGTCATATAGCCCATGTCTTTTTCATTTTATTCAAAATGGCATCATAAGATGTCCCTTGCTTCTTTCTCTTTATCTCTGGCCAGAAATGACTTGGTTCATGTCTGGGTCTGAGAGGCAACTGGGAGAGTCAAAGAGAAGGGGAAGAAGTACCACGGCCAGTCCCCTGAGACTGCTGGAGGCTGTGGCACCTCTGTCTGCCCCTGCCGGCCCGTCCCAGTGGTTACAACAGAGCCCTCAGCTGGGAAGGTGTACTATCTCAAAACACTGTCACCAGGGAAATAGGTAGATGAGCCACACAATAAACATTATTCCCTCAAAGTTATAATGATCCTGACCATTTAGACAGATGGTATAACAGCAGATTTCTTCTGTAATTTTTTAAAACTATAAGCCACCATTTCTCCGTAAGTCATAGTCTATTCCATGTTACTTCCTCAGTCAGCCTTGGCCCAACATAAGCCTTAGTTGGAAAGCTTTTCATTCTTGGTCTTGGAGTTTTAGAGGTGAACCCCTGATCCTGAGCCTGCACACTCATAATGATGATGTTCAAGCATTCTGGTGATTGAAATAGGCTTGGAAATCTCAGGAAAATCAGCAGCTTCTACGATCTCTCTACAGGGAATTGTACTGTTCATAGAATACATCAAATTACACCTAAAAGTGGTATATATGTGTGTGTATGTATATTATATATACATGTGTATGTGTATATGGCATATATATAATTTCAAAAGCCAGACTACTTTGTTTAGACTTTGTATTTCAGAAAAGGAAATTCATACAAATGAAACCAAAGGAAGACAGATTTGTCTTGACCCCTTTGCTGCCAATGATAGAATTCTGTAAGGAAGAGGAGCGTCAGGGGTTCCCACCGCTCTCTTTGCTTCTTTGCTTCTTGCTCTTCCCTTGAAATAAACCCTGACAACGCTACCATAGCTTCACCATTGAACTGCTTTACCCAAAGCAGATGTTTTCTGGGTGCATTTTCCCTTCTGTGGGGTGGAGACACAGTTTCTCTGCTCCTCTGTCTTTTAACTCCTGTCTCGAAGAACACGTGGAGGTGGCATGGTCAAAAGACACTGGAGACCAGAGAGAGAGTTCAACTGTTGCTTTTGAACTAAATTATTAAACTGAAAGTCATTTGAACTAGCTAAAAGACTGCAAGAGACATAAATCAGCCACCACCTACATATTTTATTTCATTACCTTTTTTTAGTATTTTGCTAGGCTTGAAATATGATACAATTAATTGGTTTCACTTTTAAAGCACTGTTATTATAAACATGTACTCAAACTTAATAACCTTCTGAAATATATTTTATGGACTAAAATATGTATTTTTAAGCAACTCTCAGTGTAACCCAGTCAGTGAAATCTCCTTTTCAGTATACCTGAATATATATTTTCATATATGTTAACTTGCAGTGAAATTATCTCTCATAAATCATTCTAATAGATTTAAAAAATGCTTTTCTATTTACACTTTAAGAAGCCAAAATTGCGACCTAAAATGTAAGAATACTTTTAACTTAAGTATAAATAACCTTCGCATGAAAGTTAAAAAGAAAAAATAAATGCCTTAAAATATTTTGAACTTGGGCTATCTGAAATCAACACATTTTGCTCTGGATATTCGGTAAGAAATGTCTTTCTGAATGTGTACTTAGATTAAAAATATACACCTTGGCATTTTAGTTCTATAAATACATAAGCTAAAGGTAATACATAACAAAAATATAATCTTAAGGGCTTTTATATAGTAAGATTATCTTACATTCCTGTGTGACTTCAATTAACTGACAAGAGAGCAGTCCATATTTTGATCCCAGCACCACGGAAAGTTTTACGATTCACTTGGATTTACTAAGAGTGAAAATAGCTTATTTTTCCTTTGAATCATTTCCAAGTTGCTGTTAACTAATATAATATATTTTAAAGGTATTTATTTTATGACAAAGACTTTCTCCTTGGAAAAGTAAAGTATATATTACTGTCATATTCAAGGGCGAATATACAAGATTGAGTTTTGCAAAGCAGTAACATATGGGATTTTCCGAGGGGGTCTGGTGTGGAGGCTGGAATAGAGGAGGGAGGAATTCATCTGACTGTGAGAGCAACGCACAAGGTCGCACACGATCCACTGTAAGGTGGTCCCTTATGTCCAAACCAATATTTGACACCATGCTATTGATGTGTTTCCCTAGAAGAAAAAGAATCAACCTTGCAATGCCCTTGCAGGTGCAGAGGAGCCTCATATACTCCAGCAAGTCTAGAGAAAGGTCGGTACTGAGCAGGCTAGTCTTCCAAGAGTTTACTATGATATCATGCCTTACTTATTGACAAAAGTGTTTTCTTTTTAAAATCTATCTAACATTAGCCATCAAGTGATTTTTTTCTTAGAGCTTAAGGTTTTCATCAAAATAGTTGGGTTTTTCTGAGGAGATTGAGAGTACCTAGAGAAAAGATTGAGTTAACTGAAAAAAAATCTACCCATTATTTCACTGTTGTGTTCTAAAATATACTCTGATATAAGGATGTATATGCAAACGGGGTAGTGGTTTTTACAACCCCATGTACTTCCATAACAATATTTATACTTCTATGTAGAAGTGGTAGCATGGTGTCATGTATTCTGGGAGGGAATGGGAAAGAGGGATCCTTAGTAGCCATTTTAGTTTTGCCATTAACTTTCTACATAATCTTGTAAAAGTCATTGATCCTCTCTGGGCCTCAGTTTCCTCACTTATAAAATAAAAAGCACAGATTAGATGATTTCTACAATCATTTCCAATTCCAGTAGTTAAAATCCCTCAATGCACGATGATTCTTACGGGTAAATTTTAAATTATTTTATAGCTCGTTATGCACTGGTTTTGAAATAAAGATAATGATTAACTAGCATATATGCTCATCCTTCACACTGACATTTGTTCTGCAGTTACTTCCAAAATAGTTTCCTCTGATGCTGCTGTCTTCATATGGTGAAAAATAGGGAGTAAACATAAAAATAAAATATAATTGTACTATCTTAGTAATGGAGTTTATTTAGCACACTCAACAACTTTTATGTTGTATCTCTAACTATTACATCATTAATACTACTTTTTAAAATGTTAGGGGAGAATCTAAGAAAGATTTTGAAGAGAAAGAGAAAGAACAAGATTTGGCAAAAGCGTAGGAAATGGAGAAAACATTTAATACAGTGAAGACTGAATCGGAGAAAGCCAGGTCCACACACAAAAAAGTCTGAATTTCCTAACACCTGCTTCTTTAATCCACAGGGTAAGGTCCTTACAGGATCTCAGCTTTTACTGGGAACCTTCTTTCATTATTTACTTTTTTTCTCCTTGTAAACTTATTGTGAAGGATTGAAATTTATGAGACTAGTAGTACTAAGGTTGGACCTATCCCAAGGCAAAGCAGTTTTGTATGTATACGGTATATGTTTGTACCTTAACACTAACTTTTACTGAAAGCATTTTTACTGAGATAAAACAGACCAGATCCTCCCATGCTTAATCAAAATTATTTGTCAAGTCTAGCTGATAGTTACTAATAAAACCTTCATAAGACTTTCATTGCCCAATTCTCCAAAAATAACCTCACGTTATTTTTTAGTTACCTAATAAAATTCAGTGTTCTGTCATGTATTGTAGCTCATACTTTAAAAAGAGTACTCAACAATAAAATATATTCTCAGCAATAGTGTAAAATATGATTTTAAAACAATTAATCATTTAGTTATATCAAAATTTCAGAGACAGCACAAAAACAATAATTAGGTTATAAGAATTCTTTAAATATCTTTCTTCTTTTGTCGACTTACTAATCTTTTTCACAATCTGCCCATGTTTTCCTCTCCCCAGTCACAAAATGGAAGGTGAGGTTTGAACTGCAGACATCGACACAAGGTAGTGTTGAAAGTTTCCCTGCACAAAACGCATCTGAAGTGTCTGACTAGCAGCTTGAGTTTTTCTCTCATTGTCTCAGATATTTTTCTCAGGTGTTCATTCACGGTTTTTTCCACGGAACCAACCACTGTGAATTTAATAGAGGATTTGTAAATACTCTCCAGCCCTGATAAACTGATCATTTGTTTTTCCCATACTATTTAAAACATACTATTACTGCGGTGCCAGATACAGGCAGAAAACCTTTTCACAATACAACCAAACAAGTTGTGAGAGAGATAAATGAGGTTTAAAGAGCACATGCCAAATCAGAATGGAATTTATTTTCACAAATGGGCCTCTGTTTGCAGTTCCTTTCTGTCATAATGTCCTCTTGAGACCCTCATGAAAACATAACAACAACAACAACAAAAACTCTTAATAAAGTCCTTTCAGGAATGTTTTTCACTTAGAGTAAATATAACTTAAGACACTTAACGTCATATACTTTTCCAAAGAGTTTTGTTCCATATACACTTGAGGATTATATTAAAAATATTTTGGCCCGGGCATGGCGAGCCCCAGCCTGCCAGATTAGACGCCATGGCAGAGAGGGCCGCTGCCACACCCACCGGGCCTTCACTCTTCAGTGGGCGGGTCACTCTGTTAGAGAAAGGAGGCTGGCTGACAGTGGAGGGGGACTGGACCAGTGGGGACGAGGGGATTCTTTCCCAACTTCTTTGAAAATATTACAGTAATTCGTGATTGTTCAGCTAATAGCAATTTAGCTGAACCAGTGCATTCTCTGCCCTGTGCTGGCATATTAGTTCAGGTGTTATTCATTCTCTCTGTTTGTTCTTCTTTTAGATATTTGGTGAAAAGTTTGGACATTTGCACACCCAGCAGTATTTGGTTTGCTGCTGTTGGGATCACGTTGTTCCACAATCATTGGAAAGACGATGCCCCAGAGCCCCGCCTGCTCAGAGCGAAGGCACTGCACTCAGGTCCACAAGGACAGCTCAGAGGCAGGGGTGGGGAGTCCTCCAAACTACTCTAAATTAAACACTAATTATCGTCAGTGAGTACTTCAGAAATACTATACATATATTCATTTACATTAAAATTGTGCACAGAATTATTTGTTTGTCCCAAAGTTAAAATCCCAAAATTGGTTTGTCCCAAAAGTGAAGAATAAGAAAAAATAAGTAAACTAACAGCTTAATTTAAATGCTAATGGAGGGGATTAAAACAGAAATAAAGAACAGGGGCGTGAAACCAAGGCAAATAATCAATTAAACCTTGGAATGGCCTCAGACACCTTCAGGGAGATTTGGTTCTCACATCATATAGTCTCAGCAAACATTTTTTTTTCCCTAAGTGCCAAAAAGATACAGATCGTACTACCTGATTAATAAATAGTGGAAGGTGTGAAAGCCAGAAACAAGCAGGAACCCACCACTGTCCTAGCAAGATTCTGCAAAACAGAAAAACACAGTTTATCATTTCTCCCCTCTCTATTTTGTAGATTAAGTTGAGGAAAAACCCAATGAGTGGTCTGGAGCAAATCTTAACACCATGGTAAAACGTGTGGCCTTTTGAATTTGTGGAAGTCTCCTTGTGTAGGTGGGAGTAGATGAACAGGGGAGTAGAGATGCAGACAGTCAAGCACTTGGCAAAAACAGCAAGAAATTCGAATGAATCAGAATCACAATCCATGGACATGTGTCTGAAAGTATCTTTAGCTGCATATCTTAAGTCTTAAGGAAAAAAGTTGTACAGGATTTAGAAAATCTTTCTGTTTTAGGAAACGGTGTGACTCAAAGGAATCCCAGCAGAGGGGAAGAGAAACTGTCATGCCCAGGCCGTTTATTTAAGGCAACAGTTCTTCGGTCCACTACGGTATGCGCTAGTCACTAGCCACAAGTGATTGATTATACAGTACTTGGAGTATAGCTGGTCCAAATGGAAATGTGCTGTAAGTGTAAAACACACAATAGATGGCAAAAACTTAGCATGAAAAATGTAAGGTATTTTATTAATAATTTCATATTGATTATATGTTACAATGACGATATTTTAGATATATTGAATTAAAATATATTATCAAAATTAATTTTATTTTTAAAAATGGAGCTAGTGGAAAATTAAAAATTATATGTGTGGCTCACATTTGTGCCTCATGCTATATTTCTGGCAGAGGCACTGGTGTACATTTAGTTCATAATGGCCCAGAGGATGCTAGTTAATTGACGGCTGGTTATTGGAGAGATAGTGGCGGTTAGCCTTACCAGACTACATCAAGAGTCCTAAAGTGGGCAGTGATTTCTTCCTGAATGGTAGAGACATTTACTTTAAACCTTTGGAACTCTCTCCGGCTTTGAACAGGACAGAATGTTAAAACTCAGCACATGTAACTTCTACTGGTCTCTCCAGGCAATATCGAATGACAGACCTCGATGGGTTAATGGAGGAAATAAAAATCATTCTTAATACTATTCTTCTGAAGGATCAGTGCTGATCTGTAAAGAATGGAGATCTTGTGTTTAAGGGAGAAAGCTAAACGTGTGCAGGGAATGAGGAGAGCAGGAGAGATCATCGGGTTAGAACCAGAGTTGCCTGAAAGAAAGAGAACCCATTCTCCCCAAGGCCTGCCTTCATGTGCGGCTGGCAGGCCTCTGGGGTCTGGGATCAGGGCAGGTTGGACTTCAGGAGCAGGGCTGGCCTTTGAGACTGGGCGAGTAAGGGCAAGCAGTGGTCTCTGGCTCTACAGCCTTTTTCACTCTTCATTGGCTCTTTGATTCCCATTCTGCGTCGTTATGGCAGTTTCTTTATAAATAAAAGAAAATTTCTTGGCTATTGGCCACAATGCATAGAAACAAGTCATCTACTACATGGAAATAGACCCAACTTAAGGGAGGAATTTAAGACTGACACTGTTCGTGCTTCCTTCTTGGAACTGTTAGAGAAGTGGCTTAGAGAGCAGTGACTTTTCCCTGACCCCTGCTCACACTATCCTCCAGTTGTTTTCAGTTAGCTTCACCTGTACTTCTGTTGTCAAATTATGTTGGAATTGACACTAACCAGAGAGAGTGAGAAAAGGCCATTGAGATTGGGAAAACTAATTGTTTCAAGTCCTTTCTCCTTTTTTCAGTGCTGTACACGTGTTCTTGTATTGAATTGCTTGCCCTTATTCTCTCCATCCCTGCGGACACCACCGCGGGAAACCATTCTGTAGGGATGTTGGACTTTTGGTCTTGCTCCACTCTCTTACTGACTTCTTGGACTCGACTGTTTACCAGGTCATTGAACTGTTTCTGCTCTGATGCTTGTGTTTGGCCTCCTCTGCTTTTCTTGGCCTGCCTCTACTCTTTCCACTCAAATCATTGCCACCCATATCTTTACATAGTACAATTAAATCAGTAAAATAGCCCCCTTTTGCAAATGGAAAAAAATAGGCCTGCATGTTCAACATTTAATTTTCTTTTCTCCTTGTCAAATAGGTAGCATAGATCTTCCACACACCTGTTGTAGCTGTACAAACATGCAGTTCATTATTAATTATAGAGCTTAAGACTTCAGTTTATGCTTTGGGGCTTCAAAACTATGATTCTTGCTTTACCTAAAGTTATAAATATTTAAACTTTGGCAATGAATCTTAAAGAAAACATAGAATGATTTATTCTCTGAGAAGAGGCCACTGTTAAGAAGTTTGGCATGATGCATTTTTCTTAGCATTTGTAAGACAAGCCAACCTCTCAGCTCATACACATTACTGGGATGAATGACATAGGGCTATTGTGACTCTGCATAAAAATATTACTAACCTCATAGATTTTAGAAAAGCAGGCCTGTGAAGGAGTGAAATAAATATACTAGCAACATCCAAAATTAAAAACAGATAGAGCCTGGAGAAATGTTTCTGCCAACATGCTATATGATTTATTACTGGAAATAATTCCCAAATCTGGAAGAAATATTTAAAATCTGCATTTGAGGTAAACTGAGGGCCTACTTAAATTGCTTAATTATTAGTAGGGTAAACTGATGCCATTTTCCTATTTTGAGACAATTATAGTGTGAAACAATATATAATGCATACCACCATAAAAATGCATACGTGAAAATAAAACTGGAAAACAATGCCACATGAGTGACTTACAAAACATCAGGTGGCAAATCCTCATTTAACTCAGAAAGTGTTTATGAAATAACTTTTTGTGCTGGGCAGAAAGCAAGTCTGCACAGGGAGAGTGGGGAAATGAAATGTCATTTGTACATTGAAGGAGATCACAATTTATATAATCAAAATGGAATTTAAATGCTAACAGTATTGAGCCTACTTTTACCACTCCTATTCAACATAGTACTGGAAGTCCTAGCCACAGCAATCAGACAAGAAAAATAAATAAAAGGCATCCAAATAGGAAAGGAAGAAATAAAACTGTCACTGTTTGCAGATGACATGATAGTGTACATAGAAAATCCTATAGACTCCACAAAAAAACTACTCAGGCTAATAAATGAATTTGGCAAAACAGCCAGTTACAAAGTCAATACTCAGAAATCAAAGGCATCTTTGTACACCAACAATGAAACATCAGAAACAGAAATCAGGGAAAAAATCCCATTTGATATGGCAACAAGAAAAATAAAGTACCTAGGAATAAACCTAACCAAGGACGTAAAAGACCTATACTCAGAAAACTATACAACACTGAAGAAAGAAATTAAGGAAGACACAAACAAATGGAAACATATACTGTGTTCATGGATTGGAAGAATTAACATCATCGAAATGTCCATATTACCCAAAGCAATTTACAGATTCAATGCAATACCTATTAAAGTACCAATGGCATATTTCACAGACACAGAACAAACACTTCAAAAATTTATATGGAACCATAAATGACTCCGAATAGCAGCTGCAATTTTGAGAAAGAAGAACAAAGTAGGAGGGATCACAATACCTGATACGAAACTGTATTACAAGGCCACTGTAATCAAAACAGCCTGCTACTGGCATAAAAACAGGCACATAGACCAATGGAACAGAACAGAGAGCCCAGAAATAAACCCAAGTCTCTATGGTCGATTAATATTTGATAAAGGGGGAAGAAGCATAAAATAAAGCAAAAACACCTTCTTCAACAAATGGTGCTGGGAGATCTGGACAGCTACATGCAAAAAAAGTGAAACTCGATCACCAACTTACACCATACATAAAAATAAATTCAAGGTGGATAAAAGACTTAAATATAAGTCGTAATACCATAAAAGTCCTAGAAGAAAACATTGGCAGGAAAATCTCAGACATTCCATGCAGCAACATCTTCACAGATATGTCCCCTAAAGCAAGGGACATAAAGAAAAGAATAAACGAGTGAGACCTCATCAAATTAAAAAGCTTCTGCATCGCTAAAGAAAACAGCATTGAAATGAAAAAAGAGCCAACCAATGGGAAAACATATTTGCCAATGACACCTCAGATAAGGGTTTGATCTGCAAAATATAAAAAACTTACATGACTCCACTCCAGGAAGACAAAAAACCCAAATAAAAAATGGGCAAAAGACTCGAACAGACACTTCTCCAAGGAAGACATACAGAGGGCCCAGAGACACATGAAAAGATGCTCATCATCACTAGACATCAGAGAGATGCAAATTAAGACCACAATGAGATACCACCTCACACCAGTAAGAATGGCCAAGATAAACAAATCAACAAACAAGTGTTGGAGAGGATGTGGAGAAAAGGGAACACTAGTGCACTGATCGTGGGAATGCAGACTGATGCAGCCACTGTGGAAAACAGTATGGAATTTCCTCAGAAAACTAAAAATGGAACTGCCTTTTGACCCAGCAATTTCACTGCTGGGATTATACCCTAAGAACCCAGAATCACCACTCCAAAAGAATGTATGCACCCCAATGTCCATAGCAGCACAATTTACAATAGCCAAGTGCTGGAAGCAACCTCAGTGCCCAACAGCAAATAAGTGGACCAAAAAACTATGGTACATTTACACAATGGAATTCTACACAGCAGAGAGAAGGAAGGAGCTTATACCCTTTGCGGCAGCATGGATAGAACTGGAGAGCATTATGCAAAGTAAAATAAGCCAGATGGTGAGGGACAAATACCATGTGATCTCACCTTTAACTGGAACATAATCAACAAAAGAAAAAAGGAAACAAAATATAACCAGAGTCATTGAAATTAAGAATAATCTAACAATAGCCAGAGGGGAGCAGGAAGGGGAGAGTGGGGAGAAAGGTTTTCTGGAACTACTATAAAGGACATACAGACAAAACCAAGGGGGATGGTGGAAGCAAGGGAGGGAGGTAGGTTTGGCTGGGGTGCGGGGGAGTGGTGTGGAGAATGTACGGACAACTGTAATTGAACAACAATAAAATAATTTAAATTTTTAAAAAAGAAAATGCTAACAGTATTGAATGTGTCACAAAAATAGTTGCATGAAAATTCATTTTTTTCCCAATTTAGCAGCATCCTGACAATTTGATTGAATTTGGGCCTTTCCCCCTCCTAGTTTCCCATTATCTGATGGAGGTTAAACATGAAGAGTGGGAAAATCCCAAACCCTTACTGCAAGGTTGAAAAGGAGAATAAGGGCTGGAGAAAAAATAAGCCCAAGTAATTACCTCATTTATACACACAGATTCATTAAGGGTCTCATTGCCTTTACTGCAAGATGAAAACAAAGATGTGATTGATTCAGTCAGTTTTTGGATTTTGCTAATTATTACAAGCTAGTGTTCAGCACCGAAATAACTGACTCTTTCTTAATTACTAGGTCTTTTCAACTCTCTGCTTTACTATAAATGAAAATTCCTGCTTTCTTTATCACTACTTCTAAACAATTCCTGGGAAAACGCTGAAATCAAGTCTCTGATTAGATAATATCAATTCTAATTACTAAACAAAATTAAAGTTCACACTTACTGAGTAATTAACTACTTAAATCTCCAATGATGTGTTTGCAGAAAAAGACCAAATACATAAGCACCCAGATGACTAATGAATGCACTTGACTTTGCTCTGTAAAAGCAGTCACTCATGGAAAAATGTTCTGGTGCTCAGGTAGTTTCCTCACCTACCACTGGTAGGAGCGAGGCCAGCAGCATTCCATTCAATGTGCATGGTGATGGTTTATAATGATGGTCCTGGGCAGAATTGTTTAGCTTTGACTTAGAGTTAAACAGTGATCTTTAAAATGCCCATTATCCCATTAGCATATTTATATAGATGTTGACAGGAAGCTAAAGAGGCAAGAGGATACTAAGGTATCTCCTGTCAAGGCCTATTAATCCAGGGGAAGGAAAATTTGAGTATTTATAACAGTCCCTGGAGTGAAAATTCCAGGAGATGTTTCAAAGGCATTAAAACAATAAATTGAATATTATCCTTTCAAAGAAATGTCTCATTTAGTAAAAAAGAGATTTTTTTTCAGCCATTTGATAGAATGGAATTGAATGTGTTAGAACCCAAATTGTGACATGTGTAACAAAGAGAATGTTCACCACTTCTCATTTCATGTTAAGACTAAAGACCTTCACAGTGTGGGTCAAGTAGTTTGAGGGTCCTCACACATCAGTGAGGTAGCCGGGCAGAAAAGAACGAGACCAGGGTGTGGGCACATCCTCTACTTCTCCTCACCTGCAGGGCACAAGGTCTGCAAGTCAACGCTAGGCACCGTGGGCAGCAGTGAGGGCAGGGGGCAAAGCCGTTCTGTCGCACTAAAGATCCTTGAGTCAAGTGATTGGCCAGGTGACAGTTAATAGGATTTCCTGTCTGTGTCTATACAGTTCCAGCCTCCCAGCTTCTTAAGCCGAAAAGTCTCATTAGAACCCTTGGCAGTTCCCAAAGTGGTCTCTAAAGCTGGGCCTCTTATACAAGTTTTGTTTGGCCAGAGCCGCTTCCCACTTTTCTATCATTTGTCTGCAGCAATAGATGGAAGGGCCTGGGGACTTCAAGTTCCTTCTTACCCACCCTGCGCTGCGGAGGGGACCTAGAGAAATGAGGACTCACCGAATGACTCTGCAGACTGTCAGATTTGGCTTCAAAAACTGTGGAAGCAAAATACATTCCAAAATGAAGGTGAAAGAAAAGTAGAACAATCTCTCCCCCATTTTGATATTATCATCCATAAATGTTACAGACCAAGCCAATTTTCCCCTCCAAAGTTTGGTTGCTGTCATTTACAAGCGTTCTAATTATGCTGATTTAAAATCCAGTTTCCTATTTTACACTGTGGTTGTCCTTTGACATAAAAAGAAATGTAACCGGACAGGAACATTAATCACCTCTCTTGTTGGCAGGCGTGGAGAGCTCCCTGGCCTGTGGGCGAGGTCCTCCAACCTTGGCCTGGGTAAGGCTCGCAAGAGGACTGAGAAAATGCTGATTACCAGGTCCATTCATAGAAATTGGGATGCAGTGGGTTTGCACTGTACCTCAAGAATCTTTTTAACAATGAAACCCAGCTGATTCTAATGTAGGTGGGCCATGGATTTCTTAAACAACCCTGGCCTAGGTAATGTGTTCTCCGAGGATAATTAAGCAATTAGAACTCTATACATAGGAGCCAAAAAACCTCAAGTGCTTGTCTTATAAATCCTCACAGTGCAACTCTGCGGTGGGCAGGGGACAGGAAATAATATTCTATGGACAAGGTTAAGTAATTTACTCAAAGTGACTTAACAAATCTGTGTTTGAACAGCTGTTGGGGCTACAGCCTCTGGCCCCTTGAGCCCGCACTCTCTCCACGAGGTCTACATCTCCAGTTACAGAACATGTACTGCACTCCGTGCTATCTGTTCCTCTGAAATATTATATGACATTTCTATTACATTTTATATGTAGATACACATGCCATGCCACGTATCTCAAATGATGATCTAATGTGGACATATTACTGTTGCATAGGCAACGGCCTGGACTCCAGTGTCCACTCCTCACTCTCTCACCCTCGAGAATCTTCATTCCTTTCCCCCGCTTCATGAAACCCGCTTTCACCAAGGTCGCTCACAATGTTCTTGTTGCAAAATCCAAAGGACGGCACTTGGGTCAAGTTTCTGGAACAAACATAATTTTCTATCTTGTTTAGTGCGATGTAATTCTTCAGATGACAAAGACTTTTAATAAAGGATAAATCTACCACTTCATTAAGAAATGAGGGGAGGGTTTGAAGGAACTAGTATAAAGGACACATGGACAATAACAAGGGGGGGTGGAGACAGGAGGGAGGTGGGGAGGGCTGGGGGTGGGCTGGGATGAGGGTAAAGGGCAGAAAACTGTACTCAAACAACGATTAAAATAAAAAATATATGTAGTATAAAAAAGAAATGAAAAAAGTATTAAATAAAGAAATCGGGAAATTTGAGGAATCCCTGAAAGATTAACATCTAGTTCACAGGATTGTGGGAGAACAGGAGTGGAGAAACAGGGGTCAAAACACCACACAGAGAAAAACTACCAGAGGTTTCCATGATACTTTAAGTCAAAGAATCAAAAAGATACACTGACAGCTTTGCCTCTGCTGTTCCTCCTCATTCTTCCACCAAGCTGAATAGCACTTTTTATAGATGGATAGTTCCCGAGAATTGTTCTCTGAAACAAGTAGGCAATCTTTTCTTTTTTAAAGTAATCTTCTTAGGGGAATCTTTTTTAAAGAATGATCGGGGCTAACATGTTATTATTGGGATAATAACATAAATAACAAGAACTACTAATACTAATAAAGCACCTAATGTGTGCCAGGTCCTGCTCTAAGCAGCTTATAAGTATTGACTTGTTTAATCTTCACATTAACCCTATAAGGTAGATTCTGCTCCTTTCCTCTTTTCAACAAGAAGCAGAGACATCAAGTGACATGCCCAAGGTCACGCAGCATGCCACAGCACAATGGAGTTGCTATCCAAACTGACGGAGCTGCAGCAGCCTGTGTGGTTTTAGCTAGTACGCAGCCCTAAGTCTCAGTGGTGATCACGGAAAGAAAAACAAGCAAAGCGGTGAAGCCCAAAGAGAAGCACATGAGCTGCTGTACTGCACGTATCTTTTCACTTTGGGAACTGGGTGAGGGAGTGTTTGGTCCAATCACACATCCAGAACATCTCAGAAAACTTGTAGTCCTTTTATGCTAAGATACAGACCATAAGGAAGCAGATATCTAAGGAAAAAAAGAAAAGGAAAAACAAAGATCAACAAACAGAATGCATCAACTGAGGAAAAAGTAGTGACACAGAGAGAATTTTAAAATAGTCTTGATAGCACACTCAAGGATACAAAGAATATTTAATCCATTCAAAAACAAAAGTCTACTAATAACAAGAGCAGTCAGAGAAGGAGGACAAGTTCTTGGAAATTAAATATATGATTATGAAAATTTACAAATCTAGTACATGAACCAAATGCTAGAATAGATATATACACCTGAAGAATGGGCTAATAAACTGGAATATTATTCAAGAAAGTCTTCTGAAACATAGAGAAAAAAGACAAACAACTTGAAGAACTAAAGACCATGGAAAATTAATTAATATAAGTTCAACACCTGTTTAAAGACATTTCAGAAACATAGAACCAAGACGATAAAGTAAGAAATAATGTAAGAACATTTCTCTCAGTTAAATAAAGGCACAGACTCAGATTGAAAGGGCTTATAAAATGCCAAACAGTAAAATAAATTCTGGTGATGGGGGAAAGACAATCACAAATAACCTTCAGGTACACAGGAATAAATCCCTAAATCCACTGTGCAAGATATAATAAAATAAATAATGGTGAGGGACATAAAAGTAGTCCTACATAGACAGGAAATCCCACTGTCTAAAGGTACTGATCGTCCTAAAATTGTTCTACAACTCGATGCATTCCGACAAAAAAATCCCAGTAGAAATATGTACAAAACTTCAAAATATGGTGATAACATTCATATGGAAGAATAAAGGGCAAAAAATAACTAAGATACTTTTGAAGAACCACAAGCTGCCTATCAGCTATCAAGATTTAATACATAGCTACCATAAACAAGACCATGTGGTATTGGCACGGATGTGGGTGACCGAAGGTACAGAATGGAGAACCCAGAAGTGTGGAACCTCGGTATACTACAGAAGTGCGATAAAATCAGCTGGGAAAAGACAGACTAGTCCACAGATTTCTCCAGGACAAACAATTTTCCATGTTGAACAAAATAATGACCCCTGCCTAAATGACACAGAAAATTAACTTTGGATTGATTAAAAACCAAATTGTGCCAAGTGATCTTCAAAGCTTTTATTTAGAAGGTAACATGTTAGAAGATCTTTGAGTCATACTAAAGGTGACCTGATAAAGATGAGCTTTGACCAAGCAATTTCATTTTGAGACATGAAACCAGGAAGAATGTGTGCCTATGTACACAGGAGACGTGTACAAGAATTCTCATTTTATAAATTTTTGCAATAATTAAAAACTAGGAAAAATAAAATACATAAACACATTGAAGTACATACGTGCTTATATGAAAAAGAAAAATAAGTAACATTGAAATATATAAAACTATATACTATGCATATAAATGTTTAAACAAGTATCATGAAAAATACAGACTGATATATACAATATTATTCCATAGACAAAGTTTCAAAAAATCATCACTTCATATTGTTTATGGAGACATATGCATCTAAATGAAAACATAAAATCACACATAAGAAGAAAGAAACCAACATCAAGAGAGTACCTTCCTCCAAGGAGGGTGAGAAGTGAATGGGACCAGGAAGAGCTATGCAGGACTTTCAATTAAATCTGTAATATTTTTGTATCTGTAACATTTTATTACAGATACAAAATTTGCAACATTTTATTTTGTATCTGTAGCATTTTATTACAGATACAAGATTTTGTATCTATAACATTTTATGTAACGTTAAACACAATAAATGTTTATTGTATTGTTCTCTGCACTTTTATGTGTGTTTATAACATTCCGTGAGAAGTTTAGCTAACAAGGCAAAAAGACACTGACCTTATTAAAGTGAGTAATGTGTTTTCCCACAGCAAACAAGTCAACTTCTCTAGCACCTGGGAAAGTCTCAGCAGGAAATGTCTAATAGTAATTGCTCACACGAATGCTTTAATATGCCCTGAACAAGAATATAGCCTCCTATAATGATTATGAGTAAGCACTTTATATTCCAAGGGCCTCCAGGGAGGAAATTCAAGTGGAAAGCCCCATCCAACTGTCCACTCCCATTCTCTGAGACTATCTGCCCTGCTGAGCAGTAGAGGGTGGGAGAGTGATTTGCACGCTCCCAGAAAGGATTTAGACATCTTTGGTCCTGTATTTCAATCAATTAATGGGACTATCTACTGAAGAAAAAAAAAAAAACTATTCCAGAGATCAGAGATAAGTGAAAAAAGTGGGAGTGGCAGAGGGTGGTGTTTTTCTTTATGTAATGGAGTCATTATCATCCACAGAGAGACAATATTGAGAACATACAACTAAGGTCCTGAAGGATGGGTAAACACCATGGATGGGCTCTGAGACCCTCTAAAGCTGAAGACCTCCCAGGGTTAGACCTTTAAATGTGCTACACAGAACCCATGGGAACAGAACCCCAAGGATCAGCCATCTTTGGAACAGCTCTGCTCTTGCCAGTCAGTGAAGGATCACCCTGGGAGTCCCGGGGAAAACTAAGCATGGAACTCACAAACACACAGCTATGGGAGGACATTTGCTGCTGTTCTTTTATATCAGCTCGGATTTGAAATAATGCTGTGCTCTCTTTATTTGTACATCCCCAGCGTGGTTGGTGGGGAGCTGTGCAGAAAAGTCGCAAAGGCTGGCATGGCACAGGAACGGGGAAAGGTGCAGAAACAGAATTGTCAGGGGTTGGGAGGCTTCCCAGGGACATTCCCTGGCTTCATTCAGGTCAAGATCTCAGCCACCACCATTCCTTTCTAATACTCATCCCAGAAAAAAGGCTCATGTTCCTTTCCACAACCAAGTGTTGCTCCAAAACTTAACTCAGGAATTATTCCCCCAACTTTCCCCAATTCTCCAGTAAAGGCCACACACAGCCAGCCTTGTTGAGGCTTTCTAGCTGTTTTACACCGAACGAGTGAGAGAAGACGTAGGTATCTCAGTATCTTTTTCCCCTGTGGTGGCCCTGTGAGTGGTAAGTAATCCCTGATGGAGCAGGACAGCTGGGTGGGCTGCTCCCGATCTCTGTGGGGCTTGCTAAAATAAGGGTGGATGTCCCCTACCACCAGGGATTCTGATTTAGTAGGTACAAGGTGGGGCCCTAGAATCTAAAGACTTTTTAAAGTGACATAGGTAATTCTCAGGAATAGCTAATTTGGGGAATGAACATAGAAAGAAAACATAAGATCACTGTGAATGCTTAAGGTAGATGTCTAAGGTGCACATAGGACTGAAGGTTCACCTAGATGTCAAATAAGTTTATTGTAAAATTTTGGCAAGGTCTTCCAAATGAAGGGACTTGAAAAATGATATAGCTTTCACACATTTTTATTTTGACATTCACTATTATATTATAAGCAGTGTGTTGGAGCTTAAAGTTTTCAGGAATTTTGACACTGAGTGGTTAAACTACTGGTCGCTTTAAATCAGCTATGGGGAAATATTTACACTGTGGAAGTCAGGAAATGCTACAGATCAGGGGATTTGCTCCTTGGGGTACTTGTCACAAGTTATCATCCACCTTGCTGGTTGGAGGATGTAAGAAATACTGTGTTGTAAACATAAACATTTTATACAGTTCTATTTCATCACTCTTTTAAATATATCCAACTGAATCTAATACCAAGAATATTTGATATTCACTAACCATTATCCACTTGAAAAACACAGAACAATCTCTTTTTAATGCAGCAAGAGTTTACATTATCCCATTTTCTTCTTGAAGTCACATTTTCTCTCCACATCCAGCAGACAATTTTATTCAAATATAATATATTTTAACCTTGAAAGTCTATTTTTGTTCATCCTTCACATTTCTCTATAATAGAATATGTACAGAAATTGAAATCAGAGATTTTTAAACGATCACAAGGCTCTAAGTTTTAAATGATTTTTTCTGGGTTGAGTTATTAGTACTTCTATTAGCATTGATTGTAGACAATTGTGTTCATGGATGATTATTTTCTACTATTAGAATGAATGGGCTCCAGCTATGTTTTATTACTTTTTCTTTATTTAATAGAAATACTGACAGGGGTGAGGGGAACTTGTTACAAATTAGACAGAAATAAAACGAATTCAGTAGTGTTCCTTGATTCTCTAAATCCTGCCTCACAGGCCAAAATTACATGGGAATCTAGTGATCAAAAATAATTCTCTGATGTAATAGAATAATTTGATTAGGTTCTCTTTCAGTTGAGTTGAAAGCAAATACTTGGGAAACTATTAAATTTCAAAATGTTTGCCCATTTTTATCGATCATTCCCTTTTTCACTACCAACTGCAATATTGCTGTTCTTTAATTTCCTTCTGGAGGTTTTCCCACTCTGGGGCAATGCAGCATGGTAAGACTATGAATGAGTGAGAACTATGACCTCTTTTCCTTTTTGGTAGTGTGGAAAGAATGACTGTGAAAAGAGAGGCAAGAAAGAAGATGCTACTTACAAGGTGAATTCTCAGATTGATCCACATTAGGAATGATCAAATCTGGCAACCTAAGACTTGGAAATTGATTTCCCTAAAACTGTGGATGCCCTCACACTCCAGAGTCAGTCCTCAGGTATGTCCAGGAGTACAGAACTGCACTCCACTTCGAGGACTGCTGCTCTGTATTTAATCATGCAGCTCAGACTGGCCTGATCTCAGCCCCCAGGTATGGACCTGAGACTTTCACATCCCAGTTATCTCTGTTCAGAGGCATCAAGCAGTCTCATTTCTCCCTTGCCTTCTTTGACACTTTCACAGGTAAGTGTTACCAGCTAACCCAGGTCTGACTCCATAAAAATTATGGAACTCACTTTCCAATGAACAAATCATTATACACAAGTTTAACATTATTGTTCAAGAGATAAAGCCTAATTTCCCAGATTTCCAGGTTAAACTGGGTGATCCTAATATCCATTGTAGCCTTATATATTTTTTCAGTTCTTTTACCAGTTACTCTTTCTTCCTTTCCCAAACCTCCCTCCTTTATAATAGAATAAGGAATAGAAAATTGTTGCTGTAAGTTCTCTGAAGTAGTGGAAATATTTTGAAATATCTCCCTTTATTTTTAAGCAATAAAACTTTTGAAGTATTCAGAGCAATAATACTTAAATTTTTTTCCCTAAAGAATACGATGAAAGAAACACTGGACACTTGATCCCATAAAAATGCATTTTGAGCCCTGGCTGGTGTAGCTCAGTGGATTGAGCATGGGCCTGAGAACCAAACGACTGTGGTTCGATTCCCAGCCAGGGCACATGCCTGGGTTGCAGGCCAGTTCCCAGCAGGGGACGCGCGAGAGGCAACCATACATTGATGTTTCTCTCCCTCTCTCCTTCCCTTCCCCTCTAAAGATAAATAAATAAATAAATCTTAAAAAATGCATTTTGAAAATGCACATAAAACATACCTTCAACTGCAGAGGATGTCATTGCATATATGAAGCCCATCCACAGGCTCCAGTGAAGAAACAATTTTTTGCAGTACATTAGGAATTTGAGAGGTAGGTTATCTCTTAGAACATACAGTGTACAACATTTTAAATAATTAAAATAGATAAGCAATGTTTTAACACAAAAAAGTTTTGGTAATTAGTCACAAAAAACATTGGAGTAGGATTCTTTAAAAGGGTGAATTTCTCTGGCAGGTCTGCAATATTTCAGTGTGTGGCGGCCACACGCTGTAGAAACACAGGACTTGGGGTGGAACACACTGAGGTTCCGATTTTCATGCTTAATTTGATTGCCTTTACAATCCTCCACCACTTGTGCAGTTTCTGAGCCTCTCACATCACTGAAAATAGTACCCCCATCACACAGGGCTGCCGTTGAGGACAAAGTGAAGACAACGGAAAGCCTAGCTCTGTGTCTTGAATGTGAGAGTGCTCATTAAAGGGTAGCTCCCACTTTTTCTCTTTAAATTAACAGTTTCTGGGACTTCTCCATTTCGTGAAGTGAGATGCACAAGTAGGCTATTCTTATCAAAAGCCTTAGGGACATGTAAGATCTCGGTGACAGAAAGAGGAGGATTTTTGGAATCTTCAAAGGGACCCAGAAACTCCTTGGGAAATGTTTGGAATCTAGGCTGCTTATTTTGGATCTTGTATTCCTTTCGTGGGACTAAAGCCATCCTGGTGACCGTGGTGAAATGAGCACGCCAGGATTTATCCTCACACTCACGCAGCAGGATGCTTCTGCCAAATTCCTATAGTCCTTAATGGGAAATAGCAATATAAATCTTTTCTCGGATCAATGAGAATAGGAGGCCTCCTGAAAGACCTAGTCCTTAGGCAATAAGGAATAGATCTGTTGTCAATTTAGGGTTATGTAGTCAAGATTATAAACAAGAATCATACTTTAAAATGCTTGCACAGCACAATGCAGAGTAGCTTTGTATGAGTTTTTAACAAAACTGACCTCCAGATCACTGTTCATGCCCTCCATGTGACACAATGACAAAATGTTTACAAACTTAATCATTTGAATCACACAAAAAAGAAATATGAAGTCTAAGTAAACTCTATTTCTTTTTCCCCCTGAAAT
>PVKM010004002.1:10732-54554 GCA_004027735.1 Carollia perspicillata | reverse complement strand
TGACAAGGGCGTCCCTGCAAATTTGTGATCTGGTCCAGGCGTCTGAGGTCTATGTTGGTGTTTGGGACTGAGCAAGGTAAGGAGGACCTGTATGTGTGGGGGCTGCCAGCCTAGGGACCAGGGCCTGAGCAGGAAAGAGGGCTTCCAGGCAGAGGGGGCCGGGCCCTGGGAATCAGCCTCAGCAGCTGAGGAAAGCACCCATTCATAATGTAGCCTCATTTACGTGTGCCTGGGGTGGGGCGGGGAGGTCAGAGCCCCAACAGGGCAAGGAAGGGAGCTCCACAAAGGGGTATCAGAGACCAAGCAGGATGAGGAGGTGTGGACACAGAGGAAGAGTTGGAGAAGGAGTGGAGGAGGGGGTACTTGGTTACAAACAGGAGCATAGATCAGCTAAGTAAACAGGTTAAGGAAATGGGAGCCTGGTTTCTCACCACCAGAGAAGGGACATAGGTACACCTATGGAGAAAGGGAGAAAACTTTAAAAAGCCCTGTGCTGTCAGATTGCAATGGAAGGAATCAGCATGAACAGAGTTTTTAATTATAGAGGAAGATATACAGAAAAATACAGATGTGCACACACATTGCTTTGCTGTGCCCATTGAGAGGCTGAGAGTAAGAACACCCAGTAGAAATAAACGCACCTGTCTTTCTCATGGGGCGACTGAGCTCATAACATGAAAGTTTAGACATATCCGTGGTACTATTACCACCATAAAGGGAGAGGATGCCTGGGAACAAAGTGGACATAGGCGGAGGAAATTAAAGACATAGGATCCCAATGATATCTTTTGAACCCCTGGATCCAACCATACCTGAAGTACCTAATCAGTGAAAAAATGCATGTGTGTGCAAGCCGAGGTTAGTTGAGTTGTTGTCATTTGCAATGTAAAGTATTTTCATTATTAATATCCTCAATAAATTCCTGATGATTGGTTTGAATTGGAAACAACCTCGAATATCAGAGGCATCTTAGCCTTTTAAAGATATTTGCTTATCTCTGTGATCATTCATTTAACAAGTATTTACTGTGTGCCTACTACATGTCAGACACCATCCTACAGTCTTTTTTCCTCACATCACAAGTGCCGTGGGGTGGGAGGAGACAAATAAAAGAGCACATTAAGGAAGTGATAGGCATTTGGCATAGGAAGGGTAGTCAGGGCAGAATCCGGTGAGAAGGTTATAGCTGAGCAAAGCCTGCAAAATGATGAAGTTAGAGTACATCAGGGAGAAGAGCATTCCAGGTGAAGGGACCTGTGGGCAAAGGCCCTGAGGCAGAAGCATGTCTGGCATGTTCAAGAAACAGAACGAAGCCACTGTGGCCAGAGCAGCGTGGGGAGACAGCTGGAGTTGCTGTGGTCATAAACAGAAAAATTGGAGGCAGATCAGATAAAACCTTAAAGGCACTTAAACAGCCAGCTTTGACTCCAAGTGAAAGTAATCACATCATTTTAAGCAGAAAATTGCATAGTCTCAGGTGTTAAAAGAAACATGACGGTTGTTAGGTTAAGAATGGATTAAGGAGGTGAGGTAGAAAGGGTAAAAGCAGAGAAAACAGGTGGGAGCAGCTCAGGGGAGAGATGCTGTTGGCTGAGGTCAGAGTAATGCCTGTGAGGAGTCAAACCTGGTTCTGTGCTGAGCAGCTGCAATGCTGAGCTATGTGGGAGGTGCCCCAGAAGGAGAGCTCTGTGGGGAGAGGAGCAGATCAGTTCTGGGCAAGTTGAGTCCGAAGCGGAGATGTTGACTCTGAGCCATACACAACAATTTGGAGTTCCAGAGATGACTGAGGATGATTTTACTTATTGAGTTCTTGAAAACCTTTTCAAAATTAGCTGATATTTAATAGTTCATTGCAGGATTACTTCCTGAGTGCAATGCCATAAAGATCAAGCCAAAGGTCACGAAACCGTAGCCTGTAATTCCCAAAGCTGTGGCCTCCACTGCATCTTCCTCCGTGCCACTTCTCAGAGCCACCTGGATACTCCTTCAGGGGATCCGCAAGATGAAAACTACTCTCCTAATAAAGTTAAGGCATTATTCACCTTTTTTTATTCTCACTCTCTCATGAATTCATAGGAGAGCCCCCAGAGGCTACATGGCATGTATTTTCACAATAACCTGAATGCAGGAGCAGGTATGAGTATACTACTGTTGCGTATGAAGCTGTGATACAGTGATATAAGGATAAATATACAGTATTTGATCTTTGTCTCTAGTTCCAGCTCTTAAAATCCATGCAATTTCCTGACAGACATGGAAGAGAGGAGCATCTTTTATGATTCATAATAAGCCCCTTTCAACCGTAGAGTTTCTGCTAATGAGGTGACTCTTTGGGAGTCCATAGGTAGCATCAGGATGGAAGCGATTGCCAGGGGAATCAACCATGCCATCAGAGGGTTGGCACTGTCAGCCCACCCCCCACTGCAAACTCCAGGGAGGGGGGAGGGGCTGCAAATTGAGTTAATCACCAATGGTCAGTGATTTAATCAACCATTACTACTTGATGGAATCTCCATTTAAACCCCTAAACTACTGGGTTCAGACAACTTCTGGGTTATTGACAGCATTGAGGTGTGGGGAGGGTGGTGAGTTCTGAGAGGACAAGGAAGCTCCTTCCCCCTCCCCCTATCTTTTCTTATGCCTCTCTTCTAGTTGGCTGTCCATTTGTTTCCTTTATAATAAACTGGTAAGTGCAAGTGTTTCACTGAGTTCTATGGCTGTTTCAGCAAATTACAGAACCTGAGGAGGGGACTGAGGGCACCTGAACTCATATCCTGTTGGCCGGAAGTACAGGAGGCCCACCTGAAACAGGGACGGCCATGTGGGACTCAGCCCGGAACTTGCAGGGCTGGCAGGTAACCTGCGTCAGACTGAATTAGAGGCTACTCAGTTGGTATCCGGAGATTGGGAGAATGAGTTGTTGGTGTGCAAAAGACCCACACATTTGAAGGCAGAAATTCTGTGAGTAAAATGCATATAAGGCCACATTAAAATTTTTTGCAAAACTATAAACCAAGGCCACTTGTCTCACAGAAACCTTTTGAATTAGTATGGTCAACATAAGAAACATTCAAACCTGCAGAGAATTTTGGGGAGTTTATCTGAGCCAAACTGAATTGCTGGGAAGCAAAACCTGAGTTGAGAAAATGCACCTGAGAATGGCTGCTTTGCACCTTATTTCATACATTACAACCCAAATAGGAGGTATTAAGGGGTTACATGAGATCTATTGGTGATGGATTAGAGAGGTAGGAGGAAGCAAAAGGCAGGGTGCGTGGGGAGGTGGACCTCTGGGGTCGCATAAAAAGCAAAGTGATAGATACATACTTTTACATAGGTGGGTACAGGATAATTAACAGTCAACAATTAACATGATTTTCAGGTATGTATCCTAGATGCAAAAAGAATCCTGGCCTACAACATGCCTGCCCACCATGAACTGCTTTTAGTTGGAAAGTTTTCATTTCAGACCATCCTGTGTGGTGACTTTAGGTCTCTGAGTCTGTAAGGCTGCCACACAGGTCTCTCCGAGTTTGTCGGGTTTCATGTGTAACCCCTTTTCTTCCACAGCATATATTCTAATTATTAAAGTTATTCGTATTCACATGCAATGTGCTTTTTTAATTGTGACTTTTAAAGACTTGGTTAATAAACCTTTTATAGTATTTCTGTATTTATATCTAATGCTATCAGTGTTGAAAGATTTAACCTCCGTAAACGAGAATATTGGGGTGCTCAATAACCTGGAAGGATGTGAGGGGATCCTGAGACCAACAGTCTGAGAACCATGCTGTGCCGTATTTGGTCCTCACTGCGGGATTCCCCAGGGGGCAACAGTTTCCTGCCCTTGTCCTCCCCACCTCTCAGCAAGCCACCCCTGCTACCTAGTTCTTCCAGAAACTTCCTATCTGTGGACACCACAGTGTCCACAAATGCAGTGTCACCTGCATGCTAAAAAGAAGTTTAAAAATAAAACCGACCTCCTTTCTCTGTGATGATCTTCAGTTTTTGGTGAAATGAAAAATTGGACCTCACCAAAAAACTTTCCCTCACCTGAAAAAAAATTAGGAAAATTAATCCAGTTTACTTCCTACATGATTCAGAGCAAATTGCCCCACTTCCCCTCAAACTTTCCTTTATAAAAATAAGTTTGAGGATGAAAATAATCTTCTCACAAATGCTAGCATCCTAAACATAAGCATGAATTATAAATTCTGTCAAGAATATCTAAAATGGAAACATAGATAAACACAGCTCCTCTCCTCACACAACCATGGCTAAAATCATGACTCACCTACAAAACAAGTATTAACCAGAATCATTAGAAAATCGAGCATTATGGAATCTGATAACCAAGGAATTAAAGAAGCCGCATTCATCCAGATGGGTAGGAGGGGCAGAGACGTGCAGAGGTGCTGGGAGGCACAGAGACATGAAACAGTTGGTCCCACATCCACGTGTGGTGGATTAAAAGCCCCACACCAGATCACCCAGTCCAGAGTTCCAGTGCCAGGAAGATAAGTCCCCATAACTTCTGGCTGTAAAAACCAGTGGGTGAGTGGGCAGCGGGAGAAACTGCAGGATTCTCAGGAGTCTCCTCTTATAGGGCCCACAATGGACTTAGGACTCACGCAGATTCACTCCCTCTGGGCTTCAGTGCCAGGGCAACAGCTGGAAGGGCACCAGTGGCATACAGAGAGAAACTGGAGTGACTGGTATCAGGGTGTGTGTTGGGTAACAGCTTCGTCCTGGACAAAACCCCAGAGGCCAGGCAGCAGATCATCCCCTATCTGAGCCCTCTCCTGCACAGAACCACTGAGCAGCAACTAAGTTTGCCGCACGCTGTTAATTACCTAAGGCTCCACCCCATCCAATTTACCAGTGCACTTTGCTACAGTAGGCCATGCCACTAAGACGTGGAGTCAAAGCATCTCTACCTAATACACAGAAACAAACACAGGAGGAGGCTGCCAAATTGAGGAGACAAAGAAATTGTCCCAAATGAAAGATCAGAACAAAACTCCAGAAAAAGAACTAACCAAATAGAGATAAACAATCTATCAGATGAAGAGTTCAAAACACTGGTTATTTGGATGCTCAAAGAACTCATTGGGTACTTCAACAGCATAAAAAAGACACAGGCAGAAATGAAGATTATATTAAATGAAAGAAACAAAGATTGACAGGGAACCAACAATGGATGGGATGGAGCTGAGAATCACATCAATGATTTGGAACATAAGGAAGAAAAAGAGCGTTCAATCAGAACAGCAAGAAGAAAAAAATCAAAAAAATAAAAATAAAAACAAGGATAGGCTAAGGAGCCTCTGGTACATCTTCAAAAGTACCAATATTCAAATCATAGAGATGCCAGAAGAGGAAGAGGAAGAGAAAGAACAAGAAATTGAAAACTTATCTGAAAAAATAATGAAAGAAAACTTCCTAATTTGGTGAAGGAAAAAGACATGTAAGTCCACAAAGCACAGAGATTACCAAACAAGATGGACCCAAAGAGGACCACACCAAGACACAGCATAATTAATATGCCAAAGGTTAAAGATAAAGAGAGAATCTTAAAAATAGCAAGAAAAAGCAGATACTTACCTACAAAGGAGTTCCCATAAGACTGTCAGCTGATATCTCAAAAGAAACCTTGCAAGCAAAAAGGGGCTGGCAAGAAGTATTCAAAATGATGAAAAGCAAAGACCTAAAACCTAGATTACTCTATCTAGCAAAGCTATCATTTAGAACTGAAGGGCAGATAAAGTGCTTCCCAGACAAGGGGAAGCTAAAGTTCAATGTCACCAAACAGTTATTATATGAAATGTTAAAAGGACTTATTTTTAAAAAGATCAAAACTGTGAACATTAAAACAGCAATAAATTCACAACCCTCAACAACTGAATCTAAAAAAATAAGCTAAGTAAACAAGCAAAACAGAAACAGAATCATAGATATGGAGATCACTTGGAAGGTTATCATTCAGAGGGGAAAGGAGGACAAAGTGGGAAAAGGTACAGGGATTAAGTGTAAATTGGTAGGTACAAAATAGTGAGGGGGGTGTTGAGGACAGTGTAGGAAATGGATAAACCAAAGAACTTATATGCATGACCCATGGACGTGAGCTAACGGGGTGAATTGCTAAAGGAAATGGGGGGTACTGAGTGCAGGAGACAAAGGGGGAAAATTGAGACAACTGGAATAGTGTAACCAATAAAATATACTTTTAAAAATCCAAAGTGAATAGAGCATGTTAACTTTTTTAAAGCTATATTGAAAATTATATTCATGTAAAACAAGTACAGATTCACACCATGAGCAATTCCTGGGTCCTACACAGTATCTACAGGCTTTTCTTGTTGATTTGAGGACATTTATCTGTGGCTCTTTTTAATTACACATTTTATCTTTTTGTATGACTTTCTAACCCAGTGTGACTTTAGCAATTCTTAAATGACATAGAATAGGATCCACAGCCTAAGCAAACTGTTGTTCCCAAAATATAATTTTCACATTCCTTTCCAAGAAAGTGATAAAGTGAAGCAATTTTAAAAAATCACCCCACCTCCCTCAATGCAATAATGTATAAGCCATATGCACACATATTGATTTCTTAAAATTATGTATCTTATATATAACAAAGTTTTGTTTAAATACAGGGGATTTCTGGTTCAGAAATTACATTGTGTTAACAGTATAAAAGGCAGGCTTTTGCAATTTTTAGCTAAAATGTAAAGAAAGAAAAATTTTAAAGGAAAACCCACACATTCCTCAGTAACAGACAGACACACAACCTAATGTAAGAATCCAGTAGAAATCATTTGCAACAAAACAAATCAATGTGGATAAGGGTTTTGCCTTACATGTTGCCTCCTGAAGCAGAGATCAAATAGAAAGCCAAATATAAGTTACAACTGTAAATTGGTTTAAAAATATAAAAAACAATCATAGGAATACAAATTAAGAGACACAAATAATTTGCTGTGGCACTTGAAAGAAGTGAAATGTAAAGGATGGGCAGAAAAAAGCAGTGGTCTCAACAGGAGTATCAGATGAAGAACTCTCCATGAACTGCACACCACTTGTAGGAGGGCAAGTCTTGCAGTCTTACAGACTGCAGACTTGCAGTCTTGCAGGCATGGCATTTAGCAAAACGCATCAATATTTAGTCTTAATATTTGATATACATGTTGACCCAACAATTTCATTTTAAGAATTTTTCCTGTGTTTATATTCAAAATTTTTCACATTTGTGACAAAAAATGTAGGAGATTTTCCTAAAGATGTACATCATAGTATCCTTTAGAAAACCCTCTGGGGGTCAGAGGTGTGGCCCACGGAGCCAATGGGATCCCCCTCAGGAGCTCACAGCAGGCCCTGGAGGCCCAGGAAGCCCAGTCACCCCCCCACCCCAGGCCTGTCACTGGGAGGGGCTTCTTCCTTACCAGCTTAGTCACAGGGAGATGATCTGGCTCGTCTGTGTCCACCCCAAACATTTTCCACATCACTGTGAGCTTGTCACTGTGAAAGCATTGTCTGGTTTCCTATCCAGAGCTTTCCGTTAACACAGTGATCATTTTTGTAAACGGTAGAGTATTTCCAACATACACTCACACACACACACACACACACACAACTAGATATTTAACAAGAGAGAGAGATCCAAATATAAAATCAAAGAATTTAAGAAAAATAGTAATGATAACCTTGAATTTGAAATAACAGTGTGAGCCAGAAATATGGGTATATGAGTACATTTTCCAGTTCCGTCCTTGGAGAGAAACTAGAAGCACTGGCACTTCAAACCCAAAGCACATGAGCGCCCAGATCTTGATTTCTAAAAACCATTATCCACTAACAGAGACCAGAACTCCTTAAAGAAGTGGGCAGGGCAGGGAGTCTACAAGGTGAGCCTGAAAACCTTCTGCTTCAGAAAGCGAAGAAGGGCTCAATGAAGGGGAGTGTGTGAAAAAGTTGTAAGAACTGTGTATGAGTTGGCCTACTGGTCATATTAGCATAACTTGAGTATAAAAAAATATGATTATACTGGAAAATATAAAAATCCATAATTCCATTCTTATAATAACAAAAAAGAAAAAATATTTTTAGCTTAGATGATAAAAATATGACAAAAAACACTGAATTTTGCAAAATGGTAGTTGACTAGTGGTTAACACAACTCTATTTACATTTTTATGGAAGTTTCTGTATATATCTTACTTTTTTAATAAACAAGGAAAATACAAACAAAAAACTAATGACTTAAATCTCCCAGAAAATAAATAATCCATAAAAAAGATGAAAGATCAAAATTAGTTATCTATAGTTTTACAGGTGATTCTAAATTATCTTTCTTTTACTTTCATTTTTTCTACTTTTCTACAATAAACATCTATTACTCTCGTAACAGGAGGAAAGCAGGCTATAATGTAACCTACTACACATGTAATATGCATAATGCCAGCAGAGCCGGCATAGAGAGGTATCCATCACTCTTGCATGAGTTGATCATGGGTGTCTCTGTTTTTTTACATATATCTTTTCACATTTCTTTCTTTCTTTTTCAAAAAGATATTATGGAAGCAGAAATTTAGTTACAGGTGGCTAGATTAAATGCAACTCTTTCATTAATGCCTTTGGAATACTTTGTATAGATCTGAGTTTCATCTCTAACAGGACATAAGAGAAGATATGAAAATGTGTAAGACTGGACTATAACATAATGAGACTTCAATTTTTTTCAATACCAAAATATATCTGGAGCTCCTCAAGTTCTTCAGAGTCGAAGTCATATTTCTTCCAGGGCTTCAATAACACAAATATTTTTAGATTTGAGGGTGAATTTTATTTTTGGAAACAATAAAAAATCATCCAAAGCCAAGTCTGATCAAGCAAGATACTACTCTTTGATTAAAAATGAGATGCAATTGTAGAGTGATGAGATATAAAATATAAACTAGCTCAGAAGTATTTTCAAAGTGGAATTTGTTAGGTATTTTGAGGCATTTCTTTTCTAGAAAAAAAAAAGTAAAAAGGAAAGCCTCATCAAAGAATACTCATTTACCACCATTATTCCCTATGCCTTTCTCTCACCAAAGGAGGATACCACAGTCTCAGACTCCACCTATTCTGAGCCCGTCACTAATGCCCTGAAGGGGACCCTTTCACTTGGCTTAACCCTAGACTCTCTCCTAATTCTAGAAAATGTTTGAAGTTCTGTCCTCGAGAAATTGAGTTCAATCGTTCATAAATGTTCAACTCCCCCACATTTCACTTGAATTTGGGGGTGAGCATCCAGATCTGTCTGGACAAAATTATTAGTCAGTTATTCTAACACCTTCTATTCTCAGAATTCCTGTCTCGGCAACTAAATAGCTGGATACTCTGGAGGGACAAATATTTCTTGTTAACTAAAACCAGCCCAAGGACTTTAAGTCTCTGGGTCGGGTTAATCATTTCTTAGGATGAATTTTTGCTCCTGGCATTACCTTCTTCTATCTAGAGTCTTCTCTCTGTGAAGCTGGAATTTGGGGCAGAAAAAGTCAGCACTGGTCATGTCAGAAAATGTCTCTTTCTAGCTTTTGATGCAGTAGGTTTTTCTATATCAAAAATCCAGGTTGCCCTGGCTGGTATAGCTCAGTGGCTTGAGCACGGGCCTGTGAAGCAAAAGGTCGCTGGTTCGATTACCAGTCAGGGCACATGCCTGGGTTGCAGGCCAGGTCCCCAGTAGGGGACACATATGAGGCAACCACACATTGATGTTTCTCTCCCACTCTTTCTCCTTCCCTTCCCCTCTCTCTAAAAATAAATAAATAAAATATTAAAAAAAAAAAATCCAGGCCACCAATGTCTCTGGGTAATGTTGCCAACTGGCTGCTCTGAGGCAGCAGGGGATCCAGCAGCTGTGGCCCCACAGTCTTCTGGACTCTTGATGATAAAGTGAACCAGGTCCAGGGGTGTGGCTGAGCTGAACAGGATAAGATCAAACTAGGTCCCAAGACTCCATCACCTCCACTCAGTAAACTTTTCAAAGCAGAATATCATCATACTAACAGCCAGTAAACATAAAATAGATCAATCCTAGCCTAAAAAAATATCTAGCCAAGCTTTAAAAAAAGCTAAGTTTCAAAAATTAAAAGGAATGAGTGAGCAGTATAAAATGGGGAAAGCCACACTGCATATTGCTTTATTGCTTTAGGCAGACCTAACGCAGTAAGCACTGTTGATTGTACTTGACTCTCGTTTCAGCAAACAGGGTTAATTTCAAAGACTTCCTTTCTTGTCAAATAGTTCTTATAAACAGAACTATTTGCTACTAAGTGTGACATTTACATCCCATGACCCTAGACACAGACTTGCTCTCAGGCCAGGCCGAGGGAGGGGTGGGGATGTCAGGGCATGGCTGGAGAAGAGCCCTGAAGGACCATCTCACAGCCTCTCCACCACTCAGGCTTCACCGAACCTGCAGTGGCCCATCTCTGCTCAAGGTTTGTCCAGCTCTTCCATTTATTCGACAAATTTACTTTTTAATCTCTTGGGTCTCCACCATGAGCAAGGTGTTGGGCGAATACAGTAAAGACACAAATGAATAGAACTGCACATTGTCTTCAACTACAAGTACAAAAGACACCCCACAGCCAGCGTTAACTGTGGGAGCACTTGAGCAGTGTGGTGTCTAAGGTGTCGTCATGTTGAAGGCGAAGGAATCCATTTCACCTGTGAGGAGACGGACGAAAGGCTTCGAAGAAGCTGACTTTTGAGTTGGTCCTGGAAGGTTATTATTTGGGAGAAGAGAAAAAAACTCAGTAATTATTCCAAGAAAAGTGAGCACCATGAGTGCAGCTAAGAAGCAAGGGGAAGCGAGGTGATATCTATTAAGAAACCAATGTGCATGAGGTACCCTGCTACCTCTACAGACAGGCAAAAAATTAATAAAGTAAGGAAAGTTTGATCAGAGCAGGCTGTTTGACTATTCGAAAAGGGAAAGGAAAATTTGTAAGTTCAAATAGCTGTGGTATTGAAATTGCATACAGCAGGAAATAATATAACAATACACTACAACCATATACCATTTAAAAGTCTGTAGGGCTATTCTACAGCATTGTCTGTGGTTTGTGACTCAAAATGTAGAAGGAGTAGAATAAGAAATAAGTCTGGAAATGTAATTAGAAGTAATTCTATGAAGTATCTCGAATGCCCAAATTAGAAATTTATAATTTGAGTTGAAGACACTGGGAGTCATTAAGTGTTGAGGGTGGGCATAACTCTATGTGATGTTTGGAAAATTAATACAGCAACTGAGTAGCCAATTAGACACAGTAGAATGGAGGGATATTGAAGAGAGGCAAACCAACTAGGTTTTGAACATGGACTTTTATTTAAAAAAGTGTGTACTATAGTTTTTGCTCTCTTTCAACTTACTTTCAATTTCATAGAAAAATCCATTATGGCATCACTTGCTTCATGACATCATTTGTCAGCAGTCTGTTCATTGCCGTATGCCTTATTTTCCAGTCCCCTTTCTATCTCATGAGGATAATAGTGTTCTCCACTCTGTACATGGATGGACTAACTTCATAACAGCCCTCTGAAAAGTGTACACTGCTCTCCTATGCTTAGAGCAATGCCCCAGCTCCTACTACACTGTAGGTGCATGATAATCATGGGTTGTTAAGGAAATCGCCATTTTACAGATGAGGAAACAGAAGCATTTAGAGGTTAAATGAGTTGTTCAAGGTCACATGTAAAGTTCTGAAGCTGAGCGTCTAACTCTGAAGGGAGAATCTTCCATTCTTATCACCGTTATCAGAATTCTTTATCTGTTTCAAAGACGTTCTTATTCTCCTTCTTCTATGCAACCTCTCTCTCTCTTTTCTTTCACTGAATCTTTTTGTTGGCCTATTTTGATATTTACCAATCTTGTTCAGTTTATGAATCAAATTATCCAAAGCTATTTAGAACATTTCCACAGCTGAGTGATGTGAAGTATGTTCATTCTCTGGTCGGGAGCACAATTTTCACAGCTCTATGTACTGAAAATATCTTGGGTTTGGTGTCTCTTTTTTCCTGGACCTTTGCCTCTGGGCTTCTGGGTTATTACACCTGCAGTTATGAGAATCAGAAAAATCAGCCATTGAAACACAAATAACAGATGGGTTGGATCATAAAAAGGTGGGTGAGAGGAAATTGGTTAGAATTCCAGTTCCTGTGTATGCAACATACAATAGAACACACACACTCAACCAGCCTCTGCCTGTAATCAGTTTTCTGAAAGACTGCCTTTATAATAATCCCTCTGTTTCCGTATCACTAACTATATGCTTAGCACTTCTGAGTCCTTAAGTATAGGACCGATTACATTATTGCATGTTTTCTAAGTTTCTAGAAGGTTCCCAGCAATTTTATGAATTCTAGAAATTTGGTATTTAATTTTTCCCAGTAAATGGAACAATTTTTCAAGATGAGAATCAGATTTCTTTCAAATAACAGTCTCCCTTTCATTTCCTCCATATAGGAAATGCTCCATAAATTCTCCATGCACACACATATTTGCACACTTTCACAAAGACACACACATGGAAGTGACCTGCTCTCTTTCAAACAACAGTTATCAAAATTATATTTTGGAACTGGATTTTCTCCTTTCTTGACTGAGTCTCTCGTAAAAGTTCATTGAGAAAAAATTAAGTACCTTAATTTTCTATTCAATTTCACATTCTGCAATAAGGTTTTTATTTTTTAATTTTTTTAAATATGTAGCCTATTTGAATGAAGGCCCACACATTGCATGCTTCTTTCACAGGATTTTAAAGACTGAATTAGACAGTCTCATAACAAACAAGGAAGATTATAATTGTCTATACTAATCACAACTATTGGGTATCTAGGCACAGGGGTGTCCAACACACAGGCCACGAGTTGATGTGGCCCAGGATGGCTATGAATGCGGCCCCACACAAAGTTGTAAATGCACTTAAAACCGTTTTTTGCTCATCAGTTTTAGTTAGTGTTTGTGTGTGACCCAAGACGACTCTTCTTCTTCCAGGGTGGCCCAGAGACTCCGAAAGGTTGATCACACCTGAAGGGTATGCTGGATGATATAGGCACTACAGGGAAATATCAGGTACAGTACCTTAACCTCAAAACACTCCTAGACATCTCTGAAAAAGAAAACATAATATTTCTAAAATAAATCCATTACGTGAGGCTGTGAATTATAAGTGACAAATAAGTAGTTCAGACGAGGAGGATTATATGAAATCAAAAACAGTGTTTGCTATGGGCCAAAATGGTCCTAGAAAGCTTCACGGGAATGGGACTTTACCTTCGGGGACAGTTATCCTTCAAATCAGCAGGAGGTAGAGGTTTGCCTGTTTCCTCCTGGAATGTCGTTCTTTCGATGGCTGGCTCCCTTGTGTCGTTCAGCGGTCCTGGACTGGCACCTTCTCAGAGACACCTTCTTCGGGTGCCAGATCTACGAGAGCCCCCAGTTACCCTCCAGTATAACATCTAGTTTTAAACCCCTCTCTAGCATTTACTTTCTGATATTTTCATTGTTCTTGTTTATTTGTTCATTATCTGCCTTCACCTTCTAAAATGTAAGTTTCATATGAGCCACAGCATTGTTTCATCCTCCTGTGTTCCCAGTTCCTTGAAGATTGTAACAGGTGTTAGCAAATATGTAAAGTTGCATGAGTGGATGGATGATTAAATGAATCACACAAAGAGCATAAGAAAAGGCCTAGAAGGGCTATAATGCAAAGAATAAGTCTGACGAGGTGACAATTCCAATGAAAGTGGAGAGAAAGTGGAGCAGCAGAAATAGATTGCCTGATAGCCAAAGGAACAAGGGATATAAGCAGACAATTCACAAAATATAGAACCGAAATATCAAAAATATGCAGTCCCACTGGTTATTAAAGAAATTTTAATGAAAACAATTAGCATTTAAACTGACATTTAAGATGGCCATTTCAGAAGAGGAATAGCTTTAAAAATGAAATAATAAACAAGCAAACAAACAAATAAATAAATAAATCCAAAAAATGTTTAAGATGATAAACTCAGAACTGACAATATTTTTCAAGTTCAGCACTAAATCTGGGAAAAGTGTATATCAAATCCTTAATGATCTCTATATTATTTGACCCAGAAATTATACACTTAGAATTCATCTTATACTGGAAATAATTAGGCAAAGTTAAGTCTGAGGAATGTGAACCTCAGGATTGTTTATGTAAGTGAAAAATTGAAAACTGCATAAATGTGTCACAGTGGACAATTAGTTTAATGGATTACAGCGTGCTCATCCAATAAGATAAGTACTATGCATCCATTAAATGTGTGCTTCAGGCATCAAAGATGTTCATGGCATGCCACTTAAAGAAAAAAAGCCACTTACAGAACAATGTATGTGTCATGACCCTAGTTTCATAGAGATAAAACAAAAATAAAATGTATGCATCAAAAATAAATTGGACTTTTAGTACCAAGATGGCCCAGCAAGAATTATCTGCTCTATCTGCTAAATTGAATGAAGTCTTACAATTCAGTTAGAAAGTCTGGTGTAATTAGTGATAGGTGTAAAGAAAAATAGGCAAATGACAATATGGTAGGATTATTAACTCTAAGGGAAAAAATCATATAATGAAGGAACAATAATTTTAATGATGAATGTGGCTAAGTTGTCAATAATATTTGCATGCCTTAACACAAACCGAGCACTGATATCAACAAAAAGTATAATATAACCATATACAGAAAAATGGGAGAGGTGGCATGTGTGTGAAGTGGTATATGCAAGCTAAATTCCCTTCTCCCGTAGAAGGAAGCCAATAGATTAAATCTAAAATAAAAGTCAGTAATAGTATAAGGATAATATTTAGAAACATATACCAGAGGAAATAATAAAAGGATTGAAAGCAAGTGATACACCAGGATTTACGCTACATGATTTTTAAAAATCTGCTTCCAAATTAATTGCATTCCTTCAAACAGAGGTTTGGGCTCTCTGTTATTTACTGTCTTAGTCCATTCTGAATGCTATCGCGTAAGGCCATAGACTGGGTGGCTTATAAACAACAGAAGTTTATTTCTCACAGTCTGGGGGCTGGAAAGTTCAAGATCATGGAACCAGTATGTCACAGACTGGTGAGGGCCCTCTTTCTGTTTCATAGCCCTGCCTCCTGTCTGTCCTCCATTGGTGGGAGGGACTAGGGAGCCTCCTGGATCCTCCTGTATAAGGCACTGATCCCTTTCATAAGGTCTCCTTGATGTGAGCACCTCCTGAGGGCTCCACCAACAATTTCCTACAATACTGTAAAATCAGGCTTAAGGAGTTCAACGTAAAAGTCTAGGGAGACATTCAGTCACAGTACTTACCTGTCTTTTGAGTTTTGAGTTGGTGTGCTATTGCAATGTTTACAAAGATAAAAGGCAGTCAGAAGCAAAGTGCTTCTGCGTCCTTGGGGATCCAAGTGAGTCCTAATGAATCAAGTCAGAATGAATAAGGTTCTTCCCTCAGTAGCAGGTGTGAGGGGCTGAACAGTCTCTAGCTGACCCCCTGTCCCAATTTGATGTGACCTTTGTTTGCCAAAGTCTTATGCCTCTTACTAGCTCCAAACATCCCAGCTTCTACAGCAGTGGAACCAAGAGAGGGAACTCACAGTGGTAACAGAACAAATAAATATCCACAGAAGAAATATTATATTAGTTCAGCAGACATTTGTACTGTAGACCAGGCACTGTGCTGGGCTCTCAAGAGATCTGACTAGGAAGGATGCTCAAAACAATATGTTGTAGCAAGTGCTAAAATGGAAAGATGCACAGGACATCATGTAAGCCCTAGTGAGAGATGACTATCTTGAAAAAGCTAAGATTAAGGATTACGAGATTAAGAGTAAGATTAAGAGATAAGGAAAGGTCTAGAACTGAACTCTGGAGCCAGACAAACCTGGCCTACAACCTCAGCTCCTTCACTTACGGAATCAACAGTAAATCACTTAATCTCTCCAAGCTTTAGTTTTCTTTTCTGTCAACTGGGGATGGCAACTGTAGTTCTGAGGATTAAGGAGATAATGTATGCAAGGTGTGTAGTGAGTAATAAGCACTCAAAAAGTCTTCTACTCTGGTCATTGTTTTTGTATTTTAGGACTACTCTCCTGTGGCCAGGAATGAGGCTTCTTGCTTTTCCAAAGGGAATGGATTTGGTGGGTTTCAGAGGAAAATGTCCTGGTCCCCTTCTCCAGACAAAGTCTTAGGGAAAGAGCAAGAGACCTAAAATAATCTGTAGAGTTTTTGACCAGGGGAGACACGGGCCTTATTGTTTGGATGGAGCACAGGGATGTAGCAAAATCCAGAGCAGAAAGTGAGGTGTGAAGTGTCTAAAAAGAGGGTCTTCAGATGTCCTCCCAGTTTTCTCATGGACAAACACACCATACAAGCAGTGAAAGAACTGTTGCCTGCCAAGAGTGGCACTACAGCAGTGGAGAGAGCAGCAGGCGTTAGAGGATGAGGAAAATGCTTTTGGCCACCTGTGCTCATGAATGTCCAGGAGGCTGGTGGGCTGATGATGTCAGTGAGGACCAGTGGCATCTGGGATAGGAGCCATCAGTCCACCAGAACTTCCAGGTACCCCTGCAGAACTGTAAAGGTCCTAAATAACATCCACCTAACAGAGTTAGAGCTTGAAGAGAAAGTTAGGTTAAATTGTAGAAAAATGAATTACATCTTTTTTCATTCCAGAGTTTCTGAGCTGACATTCATATCTGTTACATTCATTTCTTCTGAAATTCTCCAAAATATCCTGAGCTCCAACAGGCTTGAGAATTGCTTATAGTATTTTTCAGACTATAAGACACACATCACCTGCCCCCCACCCCCCACCACCCCAAATTTGGGGGGAATAATGGTTGTTAATGCTGCTTTTGAGTACTGTTTACATTTACATTGGTGAAATATTATGTTATTTGTGTTATTAAATATTTTACCACATGTTTTGCTTCAAATTTTTTTCCCTATTTCCTCCTCTAAAATCTAGGTGTGTCTTATGGTCCAAAAAATACAGTAAGCGTATCTGCTTCGAAAGAGCAGAAGTTTGCTCTTGTCAATGCCCAGGGGAGAAATTTGTGGAGAAAAAGATAAATGTATATGTGGCCTGGCAGACCTGTATTAGCTTAGCTATTCTGGAATTCCTATCTGGGACCTGAAATAATCATAGAAAGTTACCTTGGGTGAGAAAAAGGAAGAAGCTGTATGGAAAAAAAAGTTCTACCAGCTAAAGGGGACAGGACTTCTGGTTTGGGAAAGACAGTAGATGAGGCTACCATGCATAGCCTCGCCTACCACCAATAACATTTGAAAGTGCAGGCTAAGGTATTATAGCTTTTTAAAAATTTATAACTATTCCTTTGGAAAATGGTTTGGCAAATCCTCCAAAAATTAAACATAGAATTACTATATGATCTAGCAATTCTACTTCTGGCTATATACGTATATAACAAAAGAACTGAAGATAGGGACTTGAACACATATTTGCACACCTATGTTCATAGCATTTTTCACAGTAACAGCCAAAAAGTGGCAATAGCCCAAGTGTCCATGAGTGGATGAATGGACAGACAAAATGTGGTATATACATATGATTAAATATGATTCAGCCTTATAAAGAAAGGAAATTCTGACACATGCTACAGCACAGATGACCCCTGAGGGCATCATGCTAAGTGAAATAATCAAGACACACGAGGACAAACACTGTGTGATCCCTCTTCTGTGAGGTACTAAAGAAGTCAGATTCATAGAGACAGAAAGTAGAATGGTGGTCCTAGGGGCTGGGGGAAGAGGAGGAGGGAGGGGAGTTAGTATTTCATGAATATGGAGTTTCATTTTGTGAAGATGAAAGTTCTGGAGATAGAATAAGTAGTATGGTTGCACAGCACTGTAAATGAACTTAATGGCACTGAACTGAATGCTTAGAACTAATTTAAATTAAAAATTGTATGTTATGTATATGTTATAATAATAAGAAAATCTATGGCTGTGGTCAAGAAAAGAAAGGGAGAGCCCATGAGTGAGAAGCCAGGAGAGGGCTGAGGGACACCTAGGTAGGTGCATGAGTTGATGCTTTAGCCATTAGGAGGAGCTACCTAATTTGGTTGACTAGGAATTTGACACTTGATGGATCACTGACTCAGTAAAACTAGACCAATAAACTGCCCACCAGGCGAGAGAAACAATATGGCCTCATCCATGACTGTAGCTGGGAAATTAGAGGACTAAATCAATAAATAATTCTGCCATAAATGATTCTGCCAATCAACATCTATTCTGCCATAGATAGCCACACTGTGCCTCCTCGCACAACCAAAATAAATAATTCTACCATGAAAACTCAGCATCCTAGGCCTGTGTGTTTGGAGTTTGTTCTAACACTGCAATCATGGTGTGAGAAATCCTTGAGTTCAAAAAAAAAAATGTAAAATTGCTTTTAGGCTGCTGTTGGCTCTGGGGTGTTCAGAAGAAGCAAACAAAAACACACTGGAGGGATTCTTTGACAACTGAGGCTGCCTAGATTCCCAAAGTTGAAAAAAGTTCCCTCTTATAATCCCAAGTTGCAAAATACACAAAGAACTTATTCATTGTGAACCAAAGTCAACAGAAATAAAAAAAAAACTAGAACCCAAAAATATAAAATAATTTTTAAATAATCTGAAAGACAATACAATTTGACATGAATAAATAGAGGTATATTACCCAGAACACAGACTGAAAAATAATTAGCAGACAGGAAATTTAAAAGAGAAGTTAAAAGACATGGAATATAAATTGAAAAATCCAGCATGTATCTAATAGGAATTCCAGAAAGAGAGAACATAGATAATGGAGAACAAACAGTATTCATAATGATAATGGTGGAGAGTCATCCAGATGATTTAAAAAATGACTCTTCAGATTAAAAAAGTACAGTGAGTCTAAGCATGATATATAAAAATGAATTCACATTTGGGACTTCCAGCCAAGATAGAGGCATAGATAGCCACACTGTGCCTCCTCGCACAACCAAAAGAAGGACAACAATGTAAAAACAAAAAAACAACCAGAACAGACAGAAAATCAAACTGTATGGAAGTCTGACAACCAAGGAGTTAAAGAAGACACATTCATCCAGATGGGTAGGTAGGAGGGGCAGAGCTAGGCAGTCAGGTGGAGAGGACTCCCAGCGAGGCAGTGGCTACAGGACCAGGGAGGGCAAGGCTGCAGCTGGTGGAGCCAGCAGTCCCACATTCGTGTGCAGATAAACTGAAGCTACAACTGGGGAGCAAGGCAGACCACGCAGCCCAGGGCTCCAGCTCAAACCACTGACTGAAAACACATGTTGGGGTTGAGGAGCCAGCAGGAGAAACTCTCAGCCTCACAGGAGAGTTCATTGGAGAGATACACAGGGTCCTAGAAGGTACACAAGCCAGCCCATCTGGGAATCAACACCAGAAGGGCCCACTTTGCTTGTGGGTAGTGGGGGAAGTGATTGAAATCTTGCAGAGAGTGGAGTAAGCACCATTGTTCCCTCTGGGACTCCTTCCCCACATACAGCATCACAACTCAGCCACATGGGTTGCCCCGCCCTAGTGAATACCTAAGGCTCCTGCCCCTTACTGTGTAACAGGCTAGCCAAGACAAAAAGAATGGCCCAAATGAAAGAACAGATCAAATCTCCAAAAAAAATACAACTAAGTGACGAAGATATAGCCAACCTATAAGATGCACAGTTCAAAACACTGGTAATCAGGATGCTCACAGAATCGGTTGAATTTGGTCACAAATTAGATGAAAAATGAAGGCTATACTAAGTGAAATAAAGGAAAATGTACAGGGAACCATTAGTGATGGGAAGGAAACCAACACTCAAATCAATGGAGTGGACCAGAAGGAAGAAAGAAACAACCAAATAGAAAAGAATGAAGAAACAAGAATTCAAAAAAATGAGGAGAGGCTTAGGACATCTTTAAATGTTCCAACATCCAAATTATAGGGTACCAAAAAAAAAAAGAAGAAGACTGAGAAATTGAAAACTTATTGGAAAAAAATAATGAAGGAGAACTTCCCCAATCTGGCAAAGGAAATAGACTTCCAGGAAGTCCAGGAAGCTCAGAGAGTCCCAAGGAAGTTGGTCCCAAGGAGGAACACATCAAGACACAACATAATTACATTAGCTGAGACTAAAATTAAGAAGAAAATCCTAGAAACAGCAAGAGAAATGGACACAGTTACCTACAAAGGAGTTCCCATAAGACTATCAGCTGATTTCTCAAAAAGAGACCTTATAGACAAGAAGGGGATGGAAAGAAGTATTCCAAGACATGAAAGGCAAGGTCCTACACCCAAGATTGCTCTATACAGCAAAGCTATCATTTAGAATGGAAGGGCAGATAAAGTGCTTCTCAGATAATGTCAACTTAAAGGAGTTCAGCATCATCAAGCCCTTATTATATGAAGTGTTAAAGGGACTTATCTAAGAAAAAGAACAAAAATATGAACAGTAAAATGACAGCAAACTCACAGTTATTAACAACCACACCTAAAACAAAAACAAAAGCAAACTAAGCAAACAACTAGAACAGGAACAGAATCTCAGAAATGGAGATCACATGGAGGGTTACCAACAGGGGACTGGGAGAGGGAGAGAGGAGGAAAAGGTACAGAGAATAAGTAGTGTAAATGGTAAGTAGAAAATAGATGGGAAGGATTAAGAATAGTATAGGAAATGTAGAAGCTAAAGAACTTATGACCCACGGACATGAACTAAAGGGGGGGAATGTGGGTGGGAGAGGGTGTGCAGGGTGAAGGCGAGTGAAGGGGGGAAAACAGAACAACTGTAATAGCATAATCAATGAAATGTATATATTTAAAATGAGTTCACATTTGGACCCACTGCAGTGAAATTATATGAAATCTAAGGAAACCAAAATATCCAGGGAGAAAAAAAATAAATTATCAACAATAAAACAACCACTTAAATGGCAATAGAATTTCTAACAGAATTATTAGAGGCTGGAACCATGGAATAATAGCCTCCAAGTACTGAGGGAAAATAACCAGCAACTTAGAATTCTACAATCTGCTAAATTATGAGAGATTCGGGGTAAAGTAAAGACATTTTCAGAAAGGGTCTATTATGGTTTGTTCCTGGCAAAAAGAAAGCAAAAATAATATTCTCATAGTTGGGCAAACATTCTAGTTGGTAAACCTATACAGGTAAGACTAAATAGACACTGATATTTTAAAATATCAAAAATAGAAAAAATGAAACTTCTGTCCAAGATGGAGGCATAGGTAGACACACCATGCTTCCTCACACAATCAAAAGAAGGACAACAACAAATTTAAAAACAAACAGAACTGACAGAAAATGGAACTGTATGGAAGTCTGACAACCAAGGAGTTAAAGAAGAAACGTTCATCCAGACAGATGGGTAGGAGGGGCAGAGATGGGCAGCCGGGTGGAGAGGACTCTTGGCAAGGCAGCAGCTAGCAGACCAGGGGGTCCTACATTCGCGTGTAAATAAACCAAGAGGAACAACTAGAGAGAGAGGCGTTCAACCCAGGGTTCCAGCCCAGGGAAATAAAGCATCAAATTCTCCCACTGAAAACACCTGTAGGGGTTGGAGAGGCAGCGGGAGATACTCCCAGCCTCACAGGAGAGTTAATTGGAGAGACACACAGGGTCCCAGACCAAACACAAACCCACCCACCCCAGAATGAGCAACAGAAGGGCCCAATTTGGCTGTGGGTAGCTGGGGAAGTGACTGAAAACTGGCAGAGAGCAGAGCAAGTGGCACTGTTCCTTCTCGGACCCCTCCCCCACATACAGCATCACAACACAGCAACATGTGTTGCCCCACCCTGGTGAACACCTAAGGTTCCACCCCTTACTACGTTACAGGTGCTCCAAGACAAAAAAAATTGCCCAAATGAAAGAATAGTTCAAAGCTCCAGAAAAAAATACAACTAAGCAATGAAAATATAGCCAACCTATCAGATACACAGTTCAAAAACACTGGTTATCAGGATGCTCCAGGAACTCACTGGGTACTTCAACAGCATAATAAAGACCTAGGCAGCAATGAAGGTTGCATTATGTGAAATAAAGAAAAATCCACAGGGAACCAACAGTGATAGGAAGGAAACCAGGACTCGAATCAAGGTTTTGGAACAGAAGGAAGAAAGAAACATTCAACCAGAACAGAATGACAAAACAAGAATTCAAAAAAAAAAAAAGAGGAGTGGCTTAGAAGCCTCCAGGACATCTTTAAACGTTACAACATCTGAATCTTAGGGTTGCTAGAAGGAGAAGAGGAAGACCAAGATATTGAAAACTCATTTGAAAAAATAATGAAGGAGAACTTCCCCAGTCTGGCAAAGGAAGTAGACTTCCAGGAAGTCCAGGAAGGTCAGAGAATCCCAAAGAAGTTGGACCCAAGGAGCACACACCAAGGCAGGACATAATTACGTTACTGAAGATTAAAGATAAGGAGAGAATCTTAAAGCAGCAAAAGAAAAGGAGACAGTTACCTACAAAGGAGTTCTCATTAGACTATCAGCTGGTGTCTCAAAAGAAACCTTACAGGCAAGAGGGGACTGGAAGGAAGTATTTGAAGTCAGCAAAGACAAGGACCTACTTCTAAGATTACTCTAGCCAGCAAAACTGTCATTTACAATGGAAGGGCAGACAAAGTGTTTCTCAGATAAGGTTAGGTTAGAAGAGCTCATCATCACCAAGCCCTTACAGGAAATGTTAAAGGGACTTATCTAAGAAAAAAATAACAAATATGAACAGTAAAATGACAACAAACTCACACCTATTAACAACTGAACCTAAAACAAACAAACAAACAAACAAACAGACAAACTAGGCAAACAACTAGAACAGGAACAGAACCACAGAAATGGGGATCACATGGAGGGTGATCAACAGGGCAGTAGGAGGGGGAGAGAAGAGGAAAAGGTACAGAGGATAAGTAGCATAGATGGTAGGTAGAAAATAGACAGGGGAAGGGTAGGAATAGTATGGGAAATGTAGAAACCAAAGAACTCATATGTACAACCCATGGACATGAACTAAAGTGGGGAAATGTGGGTGGGAGGGGGTGTGCAGGGTGGGAGGGGATGATGGGGAGAAATGGGACAACTGTAATAGCATAATCAATAAAATATATTTAAAAAATAGAAACAATGAATAATTTGGAGGATGTTATTTAAAATGAACTGCTAAAAGGTATGATGTGCAAGTTGAGTGAGTGACAGAGGTTGGAATGAAAGCACCCTGAGGTCCTCAACTGTCAGAGATGCACATAACAAGCTACTGGCTACCACTATGATAAATAAGAATCAAACTTATAATTTCCAAAGAGAAGATCAAAAGTAAGGAAATAAAATAAATATTCACACCCAAATAAAAAGTTGTGAAACACATGGGGTTAAAACTTTATGTAGCTGAGTACTAGGTACTTGGAGCTCATTACACCTCTACTGGTCTCCATGCTCACCTGCAGGTATAGAGCATTTTCATACAGACGGACAGAAAAACTCATCATCCAGCCAGGAGAAGGCACCAAGTTAAAGTGAGTGGGTGCGTGCAACCTGATCAACCACAATACATGTGCAGAGGTTGTCTTATTAACTAAAATATTAGAAGCATATCAGGAAAGAAATTTAGTTATAAGCTGCTTTGAAGAAACATCTAAAATATAATGAAAAGATGAGTTATGACGGATAAAAAGATATAAGCCACGCAAATATTAACTTAAAAAAGCCACTGTGTAGACATGAGTATTGGATAAAATAATAATTAAAGTGAAAGACAACTGTTAAGGCTAAAGATGACACTATGTATTAATGGAAGGGAAAATGTATCAGAAAGATGCACTAATTGTATAGGTGCTTAACAATTTAGACTCAAAATATATACATCAAGAATTAATGGAAAACAAAAAGAAATTTACAAATCAACATGGTACAACAGAATATAATATTCCTTTCTCAGAACTGAGAGATCAGACAGAAATTGTACTGATAGAGACTATTTGGAAAACATGATTTACAAGTCGATCAAAGAGACATACATAGAACCCTGAGAATTTAAGAATGGTGAAGTTTTCCAGTATACATGAACATTTTAAATAAATTATTCACATAGTGTGCTACCACCCAAGTCCCAACAAATACCGAAGAACTGACATCATACAGATGACATCATAATAAAATTAAAAACCAACATCAACAAAAATGCCTTAATATGCTTAGAAATTTTAAAATAATATTTCTAAACAACAAATGGTTAAAGAAGAAATAAAGGAATTTCAGAATCAAGTCATAATGCAAACACTAACTACTAAGTCTGGAAAACAACCAGTAGTGTGTTGGTGAATGTGTTTGGCAGGCTTTCTGGGTGGGGGTTCACGGTATGTGTGTGAGGGCAATTGTCGGCATCCACTGTGTAAATGTCCCAGTGGGTCTTTTTCAAGCTACTGACATGAAGCATGAAATTGGGAGGAAATCCACCGACTTCACTCTCACAACCAATACCAGTTGGCTACATTTGGTTCCAGCACGCCACTGGAAACTATTAAAATGTATCTTTAAATGCATATATTGAATAAAGCAGATAGGTGGAAAAGGTTCGTGCTTAGTATCTACATCAAAGGTTAGAAATAGAACAGCATGGCGAACCCAAATGAAACTGGAAGGAAAGAAATAATAAAGATAAGAGCAGAAGTTAAAACATTACAAGGACACAGTGAAGAAAATTACCAAAATGAAAAAAATGTCTCTTTTAGAAGACAGATTAAATAGGCAACGTCTAGCTAACATGATCGAAAGAAGAAAAATTAAAATTAAAATAAACAACATTCAATAGAAAAAACATTAAGAGAGAAGCAGTAGAAAAATAAGAGGTAAATATTATAAACAATACAAATAAATTTGATTAAACTTAGATTAAAAGAGCAGGTTTGGGAAAAATATATAACAATAGAGCCGGCTCAAGAAGAAATGTCAAATGTGAGCACCCGAGACACCAGCCAGCCCACGTGCCCCCTGCCGCTGCCCTCCCTCAGACTCACACAAGCACCATCGCCAAGCCCAGCTGGTTTTACAGGTAAGTTCCGCCTTCAAGAAATGAATGATTTTAATATCATAAAATTGCCTTAGAAAGATGGAAAAAGGAAGAGAGCTACCCAGCTCATTTTATGAGGCCATGAAACCTTGAAACAAAGCTGGAAAGAAAAACTGTACACTGCTTTCATACAGGAACAAAGAAAAAATGTACTAAATGACATATTATTTTAAAAACCTGGCAATGTACTTGCTTAACTCATTGCTAATTATGATCCAAGGATATAAAAATGGCTTAGCTCAATCAATGTAATAATTATACTAACAGGTTAAAGGAGAAAAAATATTTCAATAGATGTAGAAAAAGCATTTAATACAATTGAACAATCAATCTTGATTAAATAAATATACCTTTCCAAAATAGATAAATAAATCCTGTTAAGCAAACTAGGACTAGATGGGAACTTGCTTAACTTAATAAAGTATATCCTTCAAAAACCCACTGCAAATATTGAAATTAATAATGTTAAAAAACATAAGAATATTGCCATTAGCCTACTCTCAGTGTTATACAATAGGTCCTTGTCAACATTAAGAAAATAAGAAGAAAAAGTTGAAAGGTTAAGATGTTGAAAGCAGCTTTATTCCTAACGGTCAGAAATTCAAACTAGCCCACATGTCTATCAACAGGAGAACAGGTAAATAAATTGATACAAAGTGATAAATATTATCCAGTCACACGAGAATACAGGCGACAACATACTGAAACCTTAAGACAACATGTGCTATGCAAAAGCAGCCCGTCCCCCAATACAATGTAGTGTATGGTTCCACTTGCATAAAGTTCAAGAGCAGGAAACACTGCTGGGTAGCTGCAGAACTGCAGATTGCTGTTTGCCCGGGGTTGGGGGTGAGAACTGCCAGCAGGGAGGCAGGAGGGACCCTTTGGGCGAGGAAGGAGTGTTCTGCATCTCAATTGGGGTGTTGATTTACACAAGTGTGTATAGTTGTCAGATCTCATTGAACTAAATAGTTGTGGCCTGTGAATTTTATTGTTGGATGATTATGTCTCAATTGTTAAAAGCACAGAGACACAAAAAACGAAAGATTGGGGGAAATGGGGTGATGTAATGAGTACATAGAATATGTTTACACAGAATATCCAGGGGAATCTGTAAGTAAATATTAGTGCTAATCAGAAAGTTCAGCAAGTTTGCTGGAAAGCAATATACAAAAATCAATAGTTTTGTTCAAGGACGTTATTAACCACAGCAGTAAAAGCTTTTAAGGTGCCCAGAAATAAATCTAGCAAATGGTGTGTAGGGTTTTTATGGAGAAAGTAACAAAACCTTATTGAAGGGGAAAGAAACAAAGGATTTACTATATTCATGGATGAGAGGGTTCAATAGTTTAAAGGCTGCAATTTCCCCCAATTTGCCTATAAATTCAATGCAATTTCAATAAAAATCCCAGTAGAGTTTTTCAAAGAACTTGACAAAAATAAGCTAAACTATTGCAAGGGAAAAAGAGCATGGAGAGGGCTTCAGATGGATGAAGAGAAAAAAGTGGGGGATGCTTATCCTTTGGAATGCTGGCACTCGCTATAAAGCTATAGTGATTTAAAAAGTGCAGTGTTGCCACAGGGAACAGAGAGCTTGGAAATGGAATTGCTTATGTATGGAGATTTGGACTATCACAAGACAGCATTGCAAATCCCCAGGGAAAGATGAGGGCATTGAAGAAATGATGCTGAGACTTCAACATGTGGGAAGAGAGAGGTCCAGCTATTCATTTGAAAGGAGGTAAGACTGGATCTCTACCACATATCACACCAAAAAATCACCTAAATGTGAAGAGCAAAATTTAAAAAGAAAACAGGAGAGAGTATCTTGACAGCATCTAAGTAGTGTCATATTATTTATGATGCCAAAAGAATAAACTATATAATTAGGAAGGAAAACACTGAGAATATAACAACGTGAAACTCAGAACTTCTGTGTATCAGAGTGACATATAAAAAAGTCAGTACCTCCTAAGGGGCGGTGTTTACAACCCATAGAACTGGCTTTATATCATTGTAATATCCAATGTAATAGAATTGCTTAAAAACCAGATAAGACAATTAATCCAAGAGCAAAGAAAGCACAAATGAACATATGAAAAGATCTTCAACCTCTCTGGTAATCACATAAAAATGCAAAGTAGAACAACAATAAAATACCATCCCATACCTAGGAATTAGCAAAAATCAATCATTGATAATAAATATAAATCCAATAATACCAAGAACTGGTGGGGCTACTGGGAAATGAATAGCTTTATACAGTTGCTGGCATGGCTAGAAATTGGTACAACTACTTTGAAGAATAATTTTGGATCAACTTTTTTAAATAGCTATTAACGTGCATAAGTGTACCAACCAGAAATGTAGCTTCTAGATGTTTGCCATGGGGCAACATGTGCTCAAGGAAATATGAGCTACACTGTCCATTGCAACATGGTTCATAATAAGAAAAAAATAGGGAAAAAACACAAATGTTATCAAATTATATACTTTTTAAATATACACAAATAAACCCTCTTTATATTCTTTATGGATGCATACATAGTGAGAGAGATTATCATGATGCACACCAATGTCAGTATAGGGGTGGGGTATGGGAAGCCTATGGCTGTGGACAAATTGTTTGACCAATCTTTTCTCAGTTCCTCATCTATTAAATGGGGCATAATAATAGTGAGTATGTCATATGTCTACTGTGTGCATTAAAGAAGCCAATGTATGTAATGGGCTTAGAATAATGGCCAGCATACAGTAAATTTGCTGTTTTTATTACCATCATTACCATCATTGTCATCAATGTTGTCATCACCAAGACAATGGTACCTCTGGGAAGGGAGGGGAAGAGATGGAGATAAATTTATAGCTTTATCTTTAAGGAAATATGGCCACATGCTAACATATATTAAGCCTGAGTTTAATGTGAGTATGTGGCTGAGGGTACTGAAGTATATGATTATTTGTTTATAATTCTCTGGACTTCATCATGTATTTCAAATAGTTCATGTATTAAAAAGGGTTTTTTTAGTAAAAAGATAAATAGTCTGTGAAAAATTATGGAAAAGGTTTAAACTGCCTTGTGTATTGAGTGCTGTGAGGAGAAGTTATCACAGAAACATATTTTTGGATCAATGCTCACTGCTAGCTAACTGCTAGCAACAGCAAGTTACAAGCTAACAGTTAAAAAAGGAAAAGCCAGAGGGCTAAAATTAATTCTTTCCAGGAACATCTGAGTCCCAAAGCAACAGAAAAATGTGCAGAAATGCAGTTTCTAGTGAGGACATAAACACAGAGCTCTGAGTAGTGCCAAAGAAATACTGTTAGTTGATATAAGTATCCAAAAATAATATGTTCCCTGAGAAAATTATTATAGTAACCTATAGAACATTTATTCATTTTAAATGAATATTTACTGAGCTTCAATTATATATACATATGTGTTCTCTGTCTTTTCACCTGAGATAGACTTCAGCTATTATTTAAAAAAGAAAAGTTGTTCACATTTATTTATGGATATATGTCACAATAAAGGCCCGTGAAGTTATGTTCCTAGAAAGATTATCTGTTGGGATGCTTTCAGCAGCCAGTCACAACAGTCATGTGAAAGTAGCCATCTAAACCTTAAACAGTGAGGGTTCTCTGTCATCTCTCCTGAGAAGTCTGGAGGTCGGCAGTCGCAGGGCTGATCCGATTGCTCGGCTACATCCCTAAGACTCAAGCCCTGTCTCCTGTCTGCTCTGCCATCCTGTGTGCCAGGAACGTTCTCACTGAAGGTCATGAGCTGGCTGCAGCCGCTCGAAGCATCACACCTTCACACAAGCAAGCTCGAAGGCAGAAAGCAAGTCAGGGAGCAGACTTCTTGGTCATCCCCCATTTTGTCACCCCCCATAGAAACATCTTTCCCAGGAGCGCCTCAACAGAATGTGCCTTCCATCTCAGTGACCAGAAGTGGTAAAGACATTCCTGAACCCCTCATTGGCCAATGGAATTGAGTTGACCATCAGTGTGTTAGACTCATCACTAATGCATCACCTAGGACCAGGACCACCTGCTGTCAGCATGTTATCCTCTGTATCTGAACTACACCTGAGTTATGTTATCAAGGAGGAAAGCCTCAAAAAGGACATGGGCAACTCTTACCTAATGGCTAAAGCAAAGGCAAATAACAGAGAAAACACAGAACCACGTGGTATCTATTCAGTTTTACCCAAGGAAGACACATGGCTTGTGGCACACACTGTTGTCTGCACTCAGTAGTTACTACCCACCTCTTCCTTTGCTGGGGTTCTGGCTTCGCCGATGCATCGAGCAGCCAAATGTTTTTCAGAGATTGGGTCCCTTTATGCCCTAAGGATGAATCTATGTTGGTCTGCACAGACTACAGTAAATCATTCCCCTTGCCAGTGAGCAGAGAGGAATAGGACTGTGCTGTGAAGGGAGTCTTCTGCAGAGCTTCGGGAAGGCACAGAGGGAAGGAGGCCCTCTCTGTGGTCCTGGAGCAGGGCTGTGCCGGGACACCGGTGAGGCAACTACTGCAGTGTCATGCGAGCCTGAAGGGTGAAGGGCTGCAGCTGCCACAGGAAAAACGGGCCCTGAGTGTTACAGTCGAGGTTGTACGTTCATCAACCTTGAACTACCCAACCCCCAACCTTCTTGTAATGTGAGATAATAAACTTTCTTCTTTGTTTAGATCGTCTGTATTTGATTATTTGGTACTTGCCGTCAAATCATCCTGATGCTACATCCACACTGAAAAAATAAAAAGCAACCAATTTAATGAACGATTTAAAAAATCTAGATAGATAAGAAATGAACAAGAGCACATGTAGCTGCTTTAGATGGGCTTAAGTACACAGAATAATCAAGTCTGACAGTACTGGTGGAAAACCTTGTGCTAAGTATTTCCCACGTGTAAGACACATTTGTAAGCCCCATAGCAAGGCAGCAGTTGAGAGTGGGTTAGGGACACAAAAAATATAAGATGCATTACCCTTAAATTCAAGGAGCTCACAATACAATTGGAGAGAAAGTTCAATTCGACAGTAAAAATTCTAAATTGTACATCAGTTTTAAAGAATGGTTCCATTGTGTTCAAGAATAGTACCTATTATCAACCAAGTAATAAATTGTACCATCACACCATAATATATCAAATATCAGAACCCCTTACCACACAAAAATCTCTAAACCATAAAGTATATTAGAAAACTTTAATTTTATAATATCAATCCTTCTTTTGCAATAGCAAATGACATCTAAATAGATTTACTTTAACCCCGAGCAAACTGAACACTCATAGAAAAAGATATAATGTCCATTTTTTTACTTAAAGCATTTTACCATTCGTGAATAATCATTACAGATTTGGAATTAGTGAAGTCTAGATTAACGAATCTTCATTTTATTTGAATATAGTAATTTCAGATTTGATAGTTTGTCTTTACGTTTACTGATAAGAAATAAAGCTACCAGAGACAGTGGAGAGCAGGCTGACCCGCTCACACCTGATGTAATACAGTTTTGTATTTGTGGAGAGAGTGCCCAAGGCAAGTAGGATTCCAAGCAATGATAAGTGTGCACTCTGCCTTCATGGGGACCCTGAGGGACATGGAGAGTGCTAAGCCTTGGCAGAGAGGCAGCAACCCAGATATAATATACTTTGGCTTTGAATGTGTCTACCAGAGCATAAATTTATTAAAACCCCATTTTAGACCATAAAGCAACTGCATCAATAAAGCAGCAGCTCCCACCAGCTAAGCCAGTTTGTTTTGTGTTTTGTTACAGTATTTTTTAAAAAATAAAAGTGTGCATGGTTGGCTTTAAAAGAAGTGCCTCAAGCACCAGTCCCATGATGGGTGGTAGCAGAGTGAGTGGTCTGCCCATTGCCGAATGGCCGATGGCGGCCTTCTTCACAGACCAACAGGAAGCCTTTCACTGTGACTGGGTGCTGTATTTTCCTTTTCAGAAACTAGCAAGTACCAACTTATCCCATAAACAGCAACTCTTCACTAATAGAGGATTGTCATTTCAGCTGAATCCTAAATGGAAGATTTTAATTGGATTGGGAAGAGGAAGGGAAAGGCAGGTGGAGGGCAGAAGAGGCTTCAGGAACAGGAGAATGCTTTGACTTCTAAAACTTCTTCATCAGACCAAGTACCATCTACAGGGACTACCTGCACCCCACTTTTTATGGGATACATCAGCCCCATAGGAGGGTATGACGTTGATTTTTAAATACGTACCTTTCCATGTCAAGGTCATGAAACTCAAGGAAAGATGGAGTAACTGTCACATATTGGAAGAGTCTGAGATGTAAAAAATAAATGCAGTGTGATATCCTGGATTGTATCCTAGAGAAAAAAAAAATTACCTTAATGGGAAGACTGGGGAAATCCAAATGAAGTCAGCAGTTCAGTTAAAAGCATTGTATCATGTTAATTTCTTGTTTTTGATGGATGTATTATGGTTATATGAGATACAACCAGTATAATGTATAATGCAGAGAAACACTCTGTATATCTCTATGGTACATTTTTATTTTTCCTGGACATTAAAGTTCACTGCATAAGGCCAAATTTAAAAGTAATACATTGTTCATTCAATTGTCTGCATGACAGAAATGCAGCATGTTTTTCTACAGTGAAAATGATGGTGGTGGAATGATTATGGCCTTTAGAATTTGATATCAGCTACTTTGAAGAAATCGAGGGAACTCACTTGACTTTACTTGATGGTAAATATGATGTCCAGTGCTGGGCTATATGCTCACTGTCTCTCAAGGGAGATCCATGAGTGTGAAGAGAAAATTAAAGTATATAACTGGCCATGCTGTTTCTCATTACCACTTTCCACATGTCAGTCTATTTACCAGCAATGTTATTCTAGAGAACCAGAGCTTTGGGAAGCCAAGAGGCAGGGCACAGAGGTTATTAGGAAGTCAGAGCTATGGGCCATGGGTTCCTAGCCTTAACACAAAAGAAGAGCTGGTCTTCAACGTATACTTTGTAGAGCGAGTTCCCACATGCGAGATCACTTGTAAAAAAAGTTCTGTTGCATAAATTTGGCCATGAGGACAGAGAAACACTCCTTTTAATTTTTAATCTTTATCATGGAAAGTCACAAACACAAAAATAGAATGATTCAGTAAATCCCCATGTACCCATCATTCAGCTTCAACAATGATCAACTCCTTACCATTCTTGTTTCATCTATACCATAATCATTCCTCCGCTTTATGCTCTTCAGGATTATCTGCAGTAAATCCAAGACATGCCATCCTTTTATCTGTCAATATTTCTACAGGTATCTCTAAAAATTTTTATAAAAAACGTAACCATGCTATGCTATGTGAAATCCCAAAAAAGTCACAGAAATACAAATACTGCATTATTTCACTTATATGAGTTACTCAGACAAGTCAAAGTTGTAGAGACAGAGTAGAATGATGGCTGCTGGGGCTGGGCAAGCAGGGAAATAGGGAGTTAGTGTTTAATGTGTACAGAGCTTCCGTTTTACAAGATGAAAAGAGCTATGAAGATGAGTGGTGGCGAAGGGTGCACAACATTGTGACTGCCACTGAACTGTACACTGAACAGTGATCGACAAGGTAAATTTTGTTAGTTGTATTTAACCACAATAAAAGAAGAATAAAAAACTATATAAAATGACTGCAATAGTTTTATCATACTGTAAAAATTAACAGTCATGCCCCATCAAATATATAGGAAGTGTTTAAATTTCCCCTATTACTCATAATTGTTTTTATAGTTAGCTTATTTAATCAAGATCCATACTTTGCATTTGGTTCTTATGTCTCTTCGTTTTCATATAATCTCAAAGCCTGCAGAATTTTTCATTTTTGGGGTTTTGTTGATCACATCCTTGTGGTTCCATGCAGCACATTCTTTGAGCCGTAGGCTTTCTACTTGCTCCCTTCCCTGAAGATTTTCTTCCATTGCTAGCTTCTGTTCTGGGTTTGGTTGTGCAGAACACGCCCCATTAATGACCTCATTCATTCCTATGGCTTTATTCCAGCCCACTGGAGATCTACATACTCAGCTGCCTAGTCGAAACCTTGACCTCCAATGTCAACAAGTATGTCCAAAACAGAGTTTCTGTCTTCTCTCCCTCCTTCTATGTAACTTTCAGCCTTCTCCGTGCTCCCTTCTCTCCAGTGACTAGAATCACAGTCGCACATGGAGCCACGTAGGATTCCTCCCTCTCCTTCACCTCCTCTACCCCACGCATCCCAAGCCCTGTCAATTCTACCGAGGCCATCTAATGCATCCTGCTCTGCCCATCTCCAGTGCCAACACTTTAGGCGGTGACTGGTATCACTTATCTGGATCTTATTTTTTATCACTTGTATGAATTGTTTTAATAGTCTCCTAACCAGTTTTGCTGTCACAATTCTCATCATATTTCAAATTATTTTTTCATTCCACATTGAAAATTCTCTTTGAATTATAAAACAAATCTGATCACATTGCTTTGCTGTTTTGAACCCTTCAATGGTTCTCCATGTTCTAGGGTAAAATTCCAACTGTTGAATATGGAAAGACCCTTAGAAACTGGACCCTTCATACCTTTTCAGACTCACTTCTCCCCTACTTCCTCCACACCCTTCACATTACAACCCTGCCATCAAGGGCTCTTTCTCCAGTCATGCCCCCAGGCTCTGTGCCTCTCCCCACTGTCCTTACACCTTCTTCCGCTCACCTGTTTAAAGCCTACTTGTTACGTTCCTTCAGTTCCCTTCACTGTGACCACCACCACCTCGCCCCCGGAAAGATGGTGCTACCTGTTCCTTTTCAACACTCTCATAGTCCCTGGTTTTAGCTTTAATAGTATTGCTTGTACCCCTGCATGCACAGGAATTTCTTTAAGAGCACGTCTTGTTCCTTTTGTATGCACCGGACCTGACAACAGCCTAGCACATAGTAGGCACTTGATCAATTGACTGAATTGATAAAAGAGTAAAGGACTAAACGAATGATTCAATCAATGGGTAAAAATGCTTATATAAATAAATATTCTAAGCATACCAAAAGCAAGCTGGATGATGCTGATTTTCAAAAATTTCTATCAACAGAAGTCTTTTAATATAAATTACATGAATTAATCCAGTACCCATCCTTTATTCATTGTTATCTTTCATGGTAAGGCTTTCTTTAACATAGCAAAGGAAAATTATCTCCAAAGCATTTCCCAGGTAAATGGTGAAGTTAGAACAAAGGGCAGAGAATTTTATGATCACTCTTTTGTGAGTGCAGAAGATTAAAGATCTTGACAGCATTCTGGAAACAATTTCAATGAAAAAATCACATGCAATGTTATATTATTTTCTCTCAAATAACAAAAGTGTGTGATATTCCCCTCTGTAGGATATTTCTACTAGTGTAACATTTCCATGAATTTCCATGACTATTTATAATGCATTTCTCTATGCATTAATGTGAACAAAAACATGCCCTCTTTTTAAAACTAGTAGTTAGTGCACATAAAAAGATTTTTATTCCTAAAATTGTCCATACTACTCATGTTTATATTCTCTTTTAACAGATAAGCTTGGATTGTCTTTTGACATGTCAATAATACAGCTGTAAAATTTTACTTCTTTGGAGACTGATATAGGAGAGCCTCCCCATCATGCCCATTGTGACCTCACTGGTACTCAGTGTAATACAAAATGGAGACTGGGCTGGCCTGCAGAGCTTAGAAATTGACCTTTGAGTGGACACTATCATTCTGGAAGTTCATGATGTGCTTTTTTAAGCCCAGTTCTAAGGAATAAACATTGAAAGCTTATATAGATTATTTATTCCCATCAGAAAAAAAACAGCCTTCATTAGCCCTCCCTCACTCTTCCCTTTCCCTTCATGACAGTGCACCTTCCATAAGGATGCTCTGGGCATAACCAGGAGAGAAAAACCGGAGGATTTCCCATTAAACCCCAGTTCTAAGTATATCCAAATAGCATTGGTTTTTAGAAAAAAAAATTCACTTATAATTTACTATTTCACAAGAGAAAATTGTACATTTTTACACAAATTTAATCTTATCAAACATACACATGTCTACAGAACTTTCACTCAACAGCCACTCTGCAGGCAGTAGAACATGCAAATACTAAAATGTGTTTATTAACCAAATGAGAACTGAAGGCTCTGCCTCAGCTAGACTATTTCTATAGATATATGCTTATACATACCTGAAAATTTCTTTACCTTTTAAATCTAACAGTAGCTTTAAAACCACAAAAGAAAAACATGCTTGTATCATTGTATCTAAACTGACTCAACCATATAATTTTCTGTTTGAATTTCAGTGGGAGTTGCCATGCTTTCCTCCATGCGAGCTGGTACATACGTACAGCATCAAGCTGATACGGACAGTATATCCACAGGCATCCCACCTAGTGATGTCAGAGGCCCTCAGTGTGCATTGGTTAACTGGCAACTTGAACACCATCATCTAGGCAAGGTTCTTCCAGGTTCCAGAGGTTCCGACACTCCTTCCAGATTCAGCTGGAGCAATAGCAAGAATAACCATAAGCATCCTAGCATCCATGAGAAAAGACAAGCAGCAAATAAGAGGTGAAGAAGACGAGCTCTCATTAATCAATCACAGCCAAATAAGCAGCCAAGCCTGGAGGCACCCTAAAGTAGAAGTTAAAATCGTAATTCAGTTATTCTCATTATACTTCAGATGACGAAGTTGTCTGTGAGTACAGCTTAATCCACATCTTATTCATGGTGATGTGCAGTTTTGAAATTAACATTATTTTCTAAGTAGTCTATCATTGCTGTTTTGACTTCTTCCTTGCCCCAGGTTATTCAAAATTTTTACATTGCCAGGAAGTTTTCTTTTTGTGTGTTTCCAATTGCATTAAAATTTTAAGTGTTACTGGATGACAAAAAGTGAAGGGATTAGCCAAAGAACATATATGCTTGACCTACGGACACAGACAACAGTGTGGCTGTTGCTGGGGGCAATTGGTGAGGACTGAGTGGAAGTGGGCAAAGGGGGAAAAGCGGGGACGACTGCAATAACATAAACAATAAAACAGAATTAAATAATTATGTAAATAAATGAAACTTAAAGTTTTATTGCATTTGTGCCTGTATTCATCCTAAAACTTGGAATTTATAAAATAAAATTATAGTATCTAATACGATCAATATTTGTAAATATGTCATGATAATTATGTAGTATCTTCCAAGAATTTGTTTTTTTGTTGTTTTCATTCTTTCTTGATCATAGTAACTATCATAACTTCAATATCAACACTGTATGCGTTCATTACACTTTACCATTCCTTTTGCGCAATAGTTCCTTATTCTTGAATTCTTTACTATAATCCATTTCTAGTAGGCAGGACATTTCAGGTCATTTTTTTCCAGGGTGGGCATATATGAGGTATATTTTCTGAGTCCCTAAATATATATAAGAATGTCCTTGTTAAATTTACACATTAAAAGTACTGGCCTGATATAAAATTTGGGTTTTTTTTTTCCTGCAGCATTATATTTTAATTACTTAATTATCTTCTGGTATTTATCCTGCCTATTTTTCCTGTTATATTTAAATTCATTGAAATTAAATTTTTTAAATGTTTATTGATTTGAGAGAGAGAGAGAGAGAGAGAGAGAGAGAGGGAAACATTGATGTGAAAGAGAAACATTGATTAGTTGCCTCCCATAGGTGCCCCAACTGGGATTGGAACCCAACTTGGGTATGTGCCCTGACCAGGAATCAAACGCCTAACCTTTAAGTGTATATAATGATGCTCTAAGCAACTGAGCCACACTGGCAAGGGCAAAATTAAAAACATTTTAATTCAGATAATTTACATGTATTTTCATTAAGTTTCCCTGACATTTATTTTGCCCTTTGATTTAAATATCTAAATCTTTCTCCTGTAAAAAAACAACTTATGCATAATATTTTTATTATTACCTCTCTCGCCTGCTTTGTTCTTCCCTACTGAAAATATTTTTGTGTGTATGTGAGATCTTAATTTTCTCTTCAGAGAATCCCTCTTCCATAACCCATTTTTACTAGCAATTTGTTTCAGGGAAGAAAACGAGAGGAAATACAAAGAATTTCCATGTGCCCCTCAAAATCCTCCCAATTGCTGCTACTGTTAACGTCTTGAGTGAGTGTGGCACATTTGTCATAGTCCGTGAGCCAATATTGATCAATACTACTAACTGAAATCCACAGTTTACATTAAGATCCACTCTTGGTGTGCATTCTACAGGTTCTGATCAATGTATAATGACATGGTTTCACCATTACACTGCCCAGAGACTAATAGTTTCACCTTCTTAAAAATCGCCGGTGCTCTACTTATTCATCCTACTCCTGCATGCCCCAAACCCTTGGCAATCCGTAATCATTTTATTGTCACCATAGCTTTACCTTTCCCAGAATGTCATATAATTGGAATCATACAGTATGTAGCCTTTTCACGTTGCCTTTTGTTTCACTTGGCAATACTCCTTTAAAATTTCTCCATGTCATCCTGGCCGGTGTGGCTCAGTTGGTTGCGTGTTGTCCTACAAACCAAAAGGCCCTGACTGCTGCTCAAGGCACATACCTGGGCTGTGGGTTCGATGCCCAGCTGTGTTGTGTTTCAGCGTGTATGAAAAGGGAATTAGTCCACATTTCTCTCCCTCTCTCCCTGTCTCTCTGAACTCTCGCCCTTTCTCTTTCTCTAAAAAGCAATAAAAAATGCCCTTGAATGAGAATTTAAAAATAGCCCTGGCTGGTGTAGCTCAGTGGATTGAGCTCGGGCCTGTGAAGCAAAGGATTGCGGTTCGATTCCCAGTCAGGGCACATGCCTGGGTTGCAGGCCAGTTCCCAGAAGGGGACACACAAGAGGCAACCGTACATTGATATTTCTCTCCCTAACCCTTCCCCTCTAAAGATAAATAAATAAAATCTAATAAATAAATAAATAAATAAATAAAAGATTTCTCCATGTTTTCTGTGGCTTGATAGCTCATTTCTTTTCATTGCTGAGCAATATTCCATGGTCTGAATATACTACTGTTTGTTTATTCATTCAGATATTCAAGAACACCTTAGTTGCTTCTAAGTTTTGGCCATTATGAATACAATTGCTATAAACATCTGTGTGCATGCTTTTGTGTGGATGCCAGTTTTTGATTCACTTGTGTAAATAGCAGGGAGCACAGTTTCTGGATCATATGAGTATACAGGATGGGGCAAAAGTAGATTTGCAGTTGTTTGTATGGAAAATAATACAATAATTAATAAATATTAGCACGAGAAAAAACTCTGAGCTCGGCACACCCACAACAACTGTAAACCGACATTTGCCCACCCCTATATTTAGTTGTATAGGAAACCACCCAACTGTCTTCCAGAGAGGTCGCACCGTTTTGCATCCCAACAGCAATGATTAAGAATTCCTGTTGCTCCACAGCCTCACAGCATTTGACCTAGTCAGTGCTTTTTGATTTTTGCCATTCTAACAGGTGTATGGCAGGATGTCCTCAACCTGTAGCAGCAGTTTCCACGGACATTTTCCTGGTGACATAAGATGTTGAGCATTGTTTCCCATGCTTTTTGCCATCCATATAGCTTCTTTTTTATTGTTTACACTGTTACAGTTGTCTCCACTTTTTCCCTTTTTCCTACCTCCACCCTGCCCCTGCTCCTGGCCTCCCTCAGGCTATCACCACACTATGGTTCCTGTCCCAGGGTCAGGCCTATGAGTTCTTTGGCTAATCCCTTTACCTACTTTTTTCTAGTCTCCCCTCCCTGCTCCCTTCTGGCAGCTGTCAGTCTGTTCATGTGTCTATGCCTCTGCTTCTATTTTGTTTGTTAGTTTATTTTGTTCATTAAATGCCACCTATAAGTGACATCATATGGTATTTGTCTTTCTCAGACTGGCTTATTTCACTTAGCATAATAATTTCTGGGTTCATCCATGCTGTTGCAAAAGGTAAGATTTCCTTCTTTTTTACTGCCACATAGTATTCCATTGTGTAAATGTACCACAGCTTTTTTATCCAGTCATCTACTGATAGACACTCGGGCCATTTCCAGATCTTGGCTATTGTAAATGATGCTGCTAGGAACATAGGGTTGCCTATATTCTTTTGAATTAGTGTTTTGGTATCCTTAGGATGTATTTCCAGAAGTGGAATTCCTGGGTCAAAAGGCAGTTCCATTTTTAATTTTTTGAGGAAATTCCATACTATTTTCCACAGTGGCCATACCAGTCTGCATTCCACCAACAGTGCATGAGAGTTCCCTTCACCCCAAATCTTTGCCAATACTTGTAGTTTTTGTATTTATTGACAGTGACTGCTTCTTTAGTGAGGTGTCTATTCAGATCTTTTGTCCATTTTTAATGGATTATCTAATTTTTTACCTGTAAGAGTTCCATGTACATTTTGGATACCAGTTCTTTATCTGATACAGGTTTCATAAAGATTTTCTTCAAGTTTGTGCTTGTCCTTTAGTCCTCTTAGTTGTGTTTGTTTGTTTGGCAGGACAGAAGTTTTCACGTTTCGGTCTGTGATCCATTTTGTGTTGATTTTTGTGAAAGGTATAAAGTCTGTGTCCAGAATCTTTTTTCTCTTTTTGCATATGGATGTTCAGTTGTGTCAGCACTATTTCTTACATTTTTTCAATAATTTTCTTCAATTTATCCTGTCTATGAGTTCTAGGAGAATTTGAACTTTTCCTCCAAGTCACTGATTTAATATTCTGTACCCTCCAGTCTTCTGTTTCTTGTTTGTATTGGTTTTTTATTGATTATTTCTAATTCACTATTTGCTTTTCATTTGAGTCTTCCTTATTTCAAATTGTTTTTGATGAGTAAACAACATCTCTCCAATTTTCTTTGAGAAAATGAACCAAAGATTTTGTAACTTAAACATGTATATATAAATTGGTGAGCATACATTCTATTGAAAGAGTTTATACCTATTGTCCTGCCCTAGTTATTAAAAGCTAAATATAGAATATTTAGTGTTCAAAAGTATTTCAGTTTGGACAATAAATTATTTGTTTATTCTCCATATAAAAGTTATGTTTCCCCAAGTTGTTTTAACTGAGCCTTGTTTTCATTATGCATCTCTTCAGAGTTTTTATGGCTAAAAGAAATAATTGTCATCTTCATTTTTTTACTCATTGCATACATGATGTTATTGAACCCTCATAACAACCCTACAAGTTAGAACTATCATTATCTCTCTGAGGAAACTGATACTTGGAGTTTGAGGAAGTGGGCAGGGGAGAGTTTCCTTAACTTTCCTTACTGTGAAAAAGCCTGGGGATAGGAGACAGGAGACAGTAGTTGCCTCATTGGTCAGTTTGTTTTATGGGGAGAGAGGGGGAGCCTTTGTGTTAGGCTGGTGTCTGGAAAAGGTAGCCCTTTGTCCAGGGACCCTGGAGGGAACTTCTCATGTGGAAATCTCCAGAGCGGGCATGGGGACAAGTAACGAGGAGGAGCAGAGGCAGATTCTCCTTTTCAAAGGCTGAGAATGACTCCATTTGCAGGCCAAGTAGCCAAGCTATCTGCAAAGCACACCCCAAGGCTGCCCCGCTGACTCTGAGTGCTGCCTAAATGGCCCTTGTCAGGCCTCTGACATGGTGCAGGAATCATACCAAGGTCAAAAGCTAACCTATCCAGATAGACTGACTGCTGTGGACACACTGATGGCCCAGACTTATTAAACAGTCCACAGCCTGAGGACATCATGATCCCTCCAGATACACAGACCGCACTGGAGATGTGGCCCAGACAAAGTATGGATCCAATCACAACACCTCTGATGACTCCAGGAAGTAATTGCCCACAACTGCATCCCGGCACATCAAGAGGTGCCACCCACTAGAAATAAGGTGGGGGTGTGAGGAAGGAGGCCAACTTGAGGTTATCTGGGTCATTTAGCAGAGCACCTTTGATCCTCTAGCTGTTTAAATGCCCACTCCCTAAAGTGTGATCTGTGGACAGGAGTCTGGGCACCACCTGGCAGTCTGTCAGAAATGCAGAAATTCGGGCCCCACCCCAGACCTGCTGAATCAGAACCTGCATTTAATAAATTCCCCCAGGTGGCTCACATGCACCTAAAGACTGAGAAACATTGACACAAATACTTAAATATGTTTCCAGAAGTTTGAGCTGGGCATAAATTTTATAGGGTTACCGTAGCTATAGAGCATGCATTTATTGTTCTTTTGAAAAACAAGTAGATGGTGATGATTAATAAGTAGTATGCGTTTTGAAAACTTTGTTTTCTTAATCTTTTAAAAAGTAATCTTAAGACATCCACACATTTTCTCCACCTAATCCAGTGCCATTCATGGATGTATTAAAATACATATGCTTTTAAGCCTGTTACAAGAATAAACATTTGGCAGAATTTGCCTATATCTTCGAAATCTGAATATACTCACAGTCGGGTGCTCATTCCTCTCTCACTGAAGTCAAGAGCAAGCGTGTTGATTCTTTTTACAGTAAACTATATAAAAACAAATGAAGTATGTTACCATTTTATAAACAACTACCAAGAACTGAGAGCACGGCTTCAGCTTCCCGATGTATCTCATCACTCCCAGGTGCCCATTTCCCCAAGGGAAATGCCGTGCTGGCTGCTGAATGTGGTTTCCTAATTTTAATCTGTTGACTCCGCATGTTGGTTTTTCTGTTTGCTCCTGCTGACAGAGGGAGAATTCGTGTTTGTCCTGTGTTGAAAGTTGAGGTGGGTTGTCGGAATTGTTTACATTCCCTTTCAAACTTTGCAGACCCAGATGAAGGGGAATAACAAGTTTCTATTTTGATCTTTTTCTTTGCCAGATTACAATCCAACTGCCTGGAAAGATCAAGACATCAGCAGTAATCCTGTCCTCTACCACCCCTGTGACACACAGACATTAAGGCAACAGCCAGGAGACATGGGGCTATTTGCCTCAGAGAATTAATATATTAGAAAGAAAAAAGAGAAACAGGAGGGAGAGAGAGAGAGAGAGGAAAGGAAGGAAGGAAGGAAGGAAGGAAGGAAGGAAGGAAGGAAGGAAGGAAGGAAGGAAGGAAGGAAGGAAGGAAAGAAGGAAGGAAAGGAAAGGAAGGAAAGGAAGGGAAAGAGAGGGAGGAAAAAAGGAATCTCTTTCTGAGTATTGAGCTTCAAATGCCCACATTTCAAAAACATAGCTTTTGGAAAATGTTCTTTCTTGTAATCAGAGAAGCAATGAGCTCATAAAATGACATGGATGTCACCTCCCACTTCCCCTACCCCCTCCACTTACAGAAGGACACCTTTTTCTTTGCTCAACAATTCTTTTCACCAAAGAGTGATCCTGCCCCGCTTAGCCACCCACAGGACACCCTGTTTTCTGTTTGGCCACCCAGATGGAATGCCCTCTTTGGATGTGCACAAAGTCAACATATGGGCTGGGAGAGAACTGGGGGTGGGAAAAAGGGGCTAAGAAAGGGGCCCTGTTTCCTGCCCTTAAGTTAGGCCAAGGGAGGGTAGGGGAGGACATAGATTTGTGTGGTATGGGCTTCATTCTACATACAGGTTCCTGGGAAGACATGAGGCCTAGAGAAGAGACTATTATGGGACATGTCTGGACAGAGGAGACCTCACCTCATGCAGTTTCCTGTGCTCAAGCAGAGAAACTGCTGCCCTGGTGGGACCTAACACAGGGACAAAGGGCAACTCAGCTGTGAATTTCACAGACAGGAACATGAAGCAAAGACAGGGCAAGGACAGAAGAGCCTAGGTTGCGGGGGGAATCATAACCCAAACTCAAATGATTAGCCCATGTTGCTCCCCAATCTGCTCTTCCACCTCCTGGCAAATGTCCTCCTTCTTACTGCATAAGCTTAACAGCACTTAGGGGGGCAGGAAAGGAAAAAGGGCAATGGACCCACAATTGGCTAAAGTCAAGTTTCCTCTATTGTGGTAGAATAGAAGCTTGGGTTAGAAGATAAGCTCTTTACAGGAAAAAGTGAAGTAAAATAAATGAAATAAAGTAAAGTAAAGTAAAGTAAAATAAAATAAAATAAAATAAAATAAAATAAAATAAAATAAAATAAAATAAAATAAAATAGTCTTGCTTTCCTGTAGTTGTGTCCAGAGAAACATACATGCTACGCTTTCTTCTTCTGCCCAAGTTGTACTGGAACATTTTTATGTTTAAGACAGAGTTCATTCTGAGATGGGGATTTCTAACAATATTTAACATTATGCCTCTAATCAGGACTAGCGCCTATTTTTTAACTTGAAAATGATGTGATTCATTAGAAAAAAGATTTTATTTTTATTCTTTTTGTTTCTTCTTTTTAATGGCATAACTCTCGGAAACAACATTTAAGAAGTCCTTAAGCAAATTCAAACTTTCCTGATAATAAATAATTGAGCTATCCTTAATTCTTACATTGTGAACAAAGTTTACTAATACTTTAAATATTTTATAATTTCTTGATAAAATAATAATTTTATTAAGTACTGATTATTCTTTCAATGTTCAAAATACCTTAAGTTTGCTAAGTTCACTGTGCTTGTGTTCTTATTTTTATTTTTTAATATATTTTATTGATTATGCTATTACAGTTGTCCCATTTTCCCCCCTTCACTGCCCTCCTCCCTGCACGCCCCCTCCCAC